>QVOA01004665.1:0-43792 GCA_014825685.1 Pseudomyrmex cubaensis | reverse complement strand
TTTAAGTTTACTAGAGAATAACTGGAGATTTTTGGAGATTTTTGAATTCCGAATTAGAGAGTTGTTTTATCATCGAGTTGGCAACACTGGAGAGAAGCCCGAGAGCGGTCAGGCCCATGAAAAACGATTATACATTTTCTTATGGGCCTGACTGCTTTCAGACTTCTCTGCTTAATGTCGGATAGTTTCTATGAAATTGCATCTTGAAAAATATTTGATAACCAATAGGAGAATTTATTTCTTGGAAACAGCCAAAAAGTACTTAGGTATCTTAAAAAACACTATACATATCTATTGAAATAAACACAGGATGCAGTAACTTTTATGTAACATCTCATTTGGCGCCAATCATAAATATCTTGAGAATACAAAATAAATAAAAGAGATTTTGTGAGGATCGTGTGCAATATATGCATAAGTTTAATATCAGTAATAACTGCGTAGTAATGAGTGTTGTGTAAATTTTTGCAAATATCATTGCAGTCATGACAGATCTCAACATAGAAAATAGGTTAGAAGATCATCTTGTGTTTCGGTTTTGATGCTCGTCAGAAAATTTTGATACCGGCTTATGCAAGTTACGATGTTAGTCCCAACGATTAGAAAGGCTGTGCCGTACAATCTGCGACGAATCGTCACGTGTGTCGCTTATAAAAACAGAATAAGGACGAGAATGATGCGATATCGTAGCGAGCAGAATCTGCTGTCCACTTCGCTACCAAATTTCTCCGCCTGTAGAATTTACAGCACCGAACCGGATTCTGAACCGCAGGTTACTCTGCCTATGCTCGTGAACGGAGCTCCTATGTATATACCGTCTCTCATAACACCATTAAAGCTTGTCTATTTTTCACTCTTCAAGATCAGTCCATACATAGACAATGAATTTGATATAGTTGAAGTTCTTAGAGGAGCCAGATATGTATGATTTTTTGTAATCAATTAGAGATGTGAAAAACATGCGTTTAAATATCAACACATTACATTTCTAGGCAACAACAGTAATATCCAAGGCTTTGACAAATAAAAATTATGAATCCTTAGAAGACCTTGTGGCAGATGATATGATAGAGATTTTAAAAACCAAGATTGAAACTCTTAGTCCCAATCAAAGACAATTGATTTCAGTGAATGAAGATGAAATGTTGTTTTATGTTCTGTCTGATATTAATGCTACAGTAGGTAGGTAATAAACATCTATTATAGTAGGTTTGGAAAAATTTACAAACTAGAGTGAATTATATAATCTTTATCTTGACACAAATAAATATGTAAAAAAAATGTTTTACAGGTGACGAGCATTCCATTAATGTTACAATTACTTGTCACTACATACCGGGTCTTGCTGAAAAGAAAGAGAAATTGATGAGTAAAGGATTTCTAGAATTCTCCAAATCACCAGATCACTTAGTGTGTAATTATACATTTACCCGTAAGTATGTAAATAATGTTGGAGGTCCCTGGATTGCAACATTTGTCAATCATTACACTGTAGAATAAATAAATTTGCAAAATAGCTTAGAATATGAAATTGTGTGCAAATTTGTTCAATTATTTGTTATTGTTACTAAAAAATTATAATATAACAATACAATTAATATATTTATATATAATAAAAATTATATATAAATATATTATAAAAATTATATTATATTATATTATTATAATTATTATATTTACTAAAGTCTATGACACTTTTCTATTTTGTATTAAAAAAATAACAAGAAGATATTGCCATTTCATGTACATTGATGTATATAAAAGCATTATTTTATTCAATCAAGCATTACAAATCAATTTATATATAAATAGTAAATTTACATACACGTAATAAATTTATATACACATATAATGTTAATTTTCACTTGATACTTTCCAATATTAATGGAATATAATTATTTATATGTAAGAATGTTGCACCAATAGGAGTTCCTTCTTTTGATATGGATACAACTAAAGGTCCCTATATTATCAGAAAATTAGAGCTATAGTATATTTAGCATATATACATATATGTAATATGATAAAGTTACATATAGATACCTGAGAGATTTGTGGATTATGTATCCAACATTCCTGTTTGGAACCTGTAGCTTGAAACAAGTTATTTCGTTTCGTAGGTACAGAATTAAAAAAATTTGTTTCCAAACCTTCCAAGTTACACAATGAAACCTTGAGTATATTTAGATATGGTTCCATAAATAATGAGATTATAACTTTCGCGGAAATGCCAGCTTGTTTGAAGTTGATTTCAAAGGAGTTTGACGAAAAAGCTATTAATTTATTTAATTGATTCAGCGCAGGTGGCAAATCTGTAAATAATGTATTGCCATACGTTAAATTATAAGTGAGACCTAAAATAATTTGTGTACGCGTGTGTATAAAAAATTTATCTAAAGTTTTATAATTACTTTTGTAAATAGCATCAGTGAGACGAAAAGGTTTCGTAATAGTCAAGGCAAACATTGGAATTTGATTACGTTCTAGCCCTGTTAAGCACTTATCTATCGCTGCAAGCAGAGAAATTAACAAAATTATTTCTAAAGAGTTACAGAACATATTGCATATGTCTTCAAATTCTTACATTTTCCCACTTCTGCAAATAATTGTGCAACTGGGATATTTCTAGTAATGTATTTGCTCAGATGCATCGCGTACAATCCATATTTACTGTTGGCTCTTTCGTAACTAGGACGATGACTAGATGTGGAATATGCTTGCACTAAATTCCGAAGATTTTTTCTACTCTTAAATTCCTTGACTGTTGGTATTTCGTTGTGAATATCAGGATTGCATTCTCTAAAATAATATAATGTTTAATAAACTGTATTATTTTTAATGTGTAACAGTTGATCTAGAAATTCTTACTTTGGTGGTACAGTTTGACACATGTCTAATATTGTTACCAAAAGAGCAGGATCATTCTGTAGCAATACAGCTAGCAATTCGCTTTCAGAAATCGCGTCTTTTCTTAAGTAAGATTTCGGTGCATCAATAGCGAGCATGTAGCTTTCTTGCATTTTAAACCCATGTCCAGCGAAATAAACTAATCCTACGTTGACATAAATTTTAATATAACGTATATATAAATTTTTTTCTACACGTCTACAAAATATTTAATAATTTACCATAAACTCCTTCAGATAAAGCTTCACTGAATATCTTTATAGCATTTTTCATTTGCTCAAGTGATAAGTTCACAAGGCAAATCATTTTGAAACCTATTTCTTTCAACAGATTGCCAATTTTTGCGGCGTCATTTTTAGGTGTTTCGAGACATTCAAGATTCTCGTAATTGTCATTTGCAATGACCAGAGCTATTTTTGCAATTGCCTTTTCACGTGGAAGATCCATCTGTGTTGATATAAATATGTATACGCACAATTACTATAAAATAGTTTTGAGAAAAAAGTAACTGCATAACTTTTTTTTCATTCGGAATCCTAACAAAACGAGAAAATAAATGAGTATACGGTATACGTGACTGATCATTACCATTACAAGACTTCTTTGAGTAATTATTTCATTCGCGCTATTACTTATGTAACAGTAATATTTTCCTTCGTGTTTTGAATTGAATTGTTTTATCTGGAACATCAATTTTTGTTATGATATTTTCTATAATATCGTTGACATTATGTATATCACTTACATGTAATTTGTTAGATGTTTCTCCATCTAGTTTTGTGTTATCTCGAAACCATTGGTAATGCGGTTTAGGATAACTGTTTGCCAAACATGTAATCACAAGATCCTCGTTTTCTTTAATCTCTAAAACAGCGGGAGGTTGCTGTAAAATATCTATAGATGTGCTAGGTATGTTTATAATTACTGGTCTTGTCAGTAGTACAGATATCACTTTGTTTGTGGTTCTGTCAACTTGCGAGACTTTACACTTGTATTCTCCAGCTTGGTCATGACTAGAAAAAATTAGATGTTAAAATATAATTGATTAATTTTTGTTATCGAGTAATTTTACTCGAACACTGCATTTACCTATTTATAGTGATGTCAAGTTCCTGACTTTGCTGTTTCGGAAGTTTGATGTTATTGTGATACCATAGATAACTCGGTGATGGTATACCAGTGGCTTTGCAAGAAAGATAAAGACGTTGGCCAATGGATATTTCACAAGTGTTATTTTCCATATTTTCAGTTGGGTCTTTAATAATTGCTAAAGGCTCTGTAATAATTTTTATTTAAATTGTGAAATTTTTTGAGTTGTTATATCAATATATAATAATGAATTAAAACAGGAAGTATATAATTAAATATATATACCTGGATGATATAAAATAGATAAAACATCGTTAAGTTCGCACTCTCTAAGAAATTTACATAACACTCCAACTGTACACATTTTTACATTTAATTCGAACAACAGGTTGGCTGCTGGTGTTTTAGTTACATTATTACTTTGCTCTAATAATTGTCGCCACGAGTTCCTGTACACATGCAAACATATAGAACAATATATTTTAAAGGACATTTCTAGACATATTTGTGTTAATTAAAAAACAATTTTGACTTCTCATTACCATTGTAATCCAAGTTGTTCAGCCACATAACATGCCAGTACTTGCCAATTTGAATCTCTATTTAATTCGTAAAGCAATTCGTTATATATCGTCGATGGAATGTTCTCCAAGTATATGTTTTCGTCAATTTTTGCCATTTTTATTACAAATGTGCAATTACATCTATCCTTTAGTTCTGGTTTCGCACAGATTGTGATGTTATAAACGCTACGATTTTCTTGGAGTCGTCAGAATAGTTGCATCACTTCTTGCGACTGATCTTTGGAGAGAAGGAGAGACATTGAGGAAAAATTGAATCAAATACATGATGTACTTTAAAACTTTTATGTGTTTATTTTTTTTCCAAGAAGTCTACTTAACAAAACTAGTTTACAAATGAAAAAAAAATATTTAGAAAAAGTATGTATACTGTGTGTAAATTTATTATATGTCACACTTGTTCCCTCACTGTTTTATTTGCATGTGCAAAGTGCGTAAAAATCGCTGTATATAAATAAACAGAGAAAGAAGTTATTTTCATACAATGTGAATTGCCATTGAGACAATCGCATTGCAGCCAATATGCATCTTGTTCCCGCATTGCTTCTGGTGAATTCATCGTTCGAGTAAGAAACAAGCATTTTGATTGGATAATTTTAAAATGTCAGTAGCAGGGTATGCATTAAATAACTAGGGAATTTCATTTAGTTTCTTGTTACATATATATATTCATTCTCGAGCAAGAAAGCTCACTAGACTTTTTATTGCGGACGCGACCGGATTCTGCACCCTGCTGGGATCATTGGCGGCGACCAATCGGTTCGTGAAATCGCCGTTCCTGCGCAATACAACGCGTGGCGTGCCGCGCCGCATGATCTTGCATATCAGTGTTCACCAGTGCCATCAAGGAGGCGCACCAACGGATCCGGTGGGTCCGTTGCGCGTTGTTTGTTGTCGTCCGTGCGAGATCCCGCGAACGGGGGTTGGTGCGTCGTCCGCTCGGGACGACGAACGGCAAGAAAAAGAGAAGAAAGCGCGAGGGGGGGCGGCGAGTGAGCACCGACGACGGTGGTGGTTTGGTGGTGGCTCGTGCTGATTGTCTAGTGGCGCGGCCGCGGCACCGACGACGACGGTGGTGGTGGTGGTGGTGGTAGTAGTGGTGGGTGCTCCGGGTTCCGCGAGTGTCCGCGAAAAACTAGTGCCGCGAGGCCATCATGGCGAACCCACGGAAATTCAGTGAAAAGATCGCGCTGCTGAACCAGAAGGAGGCGCAGGACGTGGCAGCGTTCGAGGCGATCATGAAGGAGGTTTCGGACGTCACTAGCAGAGTAAGGAAATACCAGTAGGTCCTTGGCTTGGTCGGGAGGATCGGATGGCCGTGTCGCGCCATGACCCGTCGTGCACCTTCCTCGGCTCAGATGTTAGAACGTAAACAACGAGTGTTCTCCCCTCCCCCACCTCTTTTCCTGGCCTCGCGACTCCGATTGTCCCTTCCTCAGCCTGTGTACATGTATGTATATGTGTGTGTGTGTGTGTGTGTATCTCGTTCTCCATTTAATCTCTATCTCTTTTCTCGTTACCACCGGGTCTCTCTTTCTTTCTCTCTTACTCTCTGTTTTTATATGCGCGTCTAAGAGCCGGGTTGTGCGTTCCGCGGAATGGAGCGAGCGCGCGCGATTGCGTATGTGTGTCCGTGTTGCGAGCGCGGCAACTGTATCGCGCGCCGCGGCCCGTCTATGTATCGGCGTTATACGGCGTTATGTTGTGCATGCATGCGTATGCATACGTATATGTATGCGCCGCGATATGTTGCATGATTTTCGCGCGCGAAGAGGAAAGCCTGACGACGACGCGCCTTTCGGAACGGGAGAGAGACGTGCGTCGATCCGGACGCGACCGACGCGGCGTGCATCCAACACAATGAGCGCATCCGCGCGCGCGATGACGAGACCGGGTCATCGGCTGGAAGGCAACGGAGCGCGATTATGCGACGAATTAACCTTTCGCCCGATATCTCGCGCGCCAATCAGTGCGCTATTTGAAATTGACACGACAAAGCGCGAACGATCGATCAATCGAGGATTTTTTTGTTGTTTTATTTTCATACGCACCTCTCGAGTGAGATTTTTCATTTTTTTTTTTTTTTTTTTTTTTTTTTTAATTCTTATGCTGATGGAATTTGAATAGTTATTCCGAGTATGATCTCGCAGCTAGTTAGAAACAATTGCAATGCACTTTCGATTGCGCGCGGTCGAAACCGGAGCACCGGGATTACGGTTTCCAATATCGCGCCAAAAAAGATAAAAGCGTCACGCGGGATTATTTAATACGAATTCAAATTCGCGATGACGAAATATTGTTCAAGCGAGCGGAACAAAATTGGTTTTTCACATTGGTTTTTTTTTTTTATATACGTGTGAAACGCGATGTTTTAAAATATGGTTTTTGTTTTGTGCGAGAGAGAAAAAGAGAAAGAGACATCTCGCTGCGTGTGTAAATTTTAAATTGTAATTGTCAAGAAGCGTCACATTGCGTTCGAATGTCAAAACTCTTGAGCTTTTTATCTCACCACGTCCACCAGCCGAGCCAAGTTCCAGTGTCTCTCTGTACATAAATGAAAACGCTTCGCGCGCGCTATCCAAATTTATATCGAGCCGCAGCTATACACGCTCGCTCGCTCGAGAGAGTGTACCGTTCGAATTGGCAGTTGGAGAATGGAATCCGGAGATAAGAACCTGTTTATCGGAGCGTCCGTAGAAAGACCGATATTACGCCGCGTACAATTGCGAAGTTTAAGATTTAATCGAAAATCTCGGAAATTGTTAATTAATTTGACGTAAGAGAGGCTGTAATCGCGCGACGATGTCGAAAATAAATCCGCTAATTGCGAAATTGCTTGGTTTACATTGAACCGGCGAAATAAAATATCGTAAATTACAACACGAAGGCAAAAGGCCGAGGAGAAATATTACGAGCTGTTAATTCTCCGGCTTGAATTTGTGACTTGCTTTGTAAAGAAAAAAAAAAAAAAAAAAGAAACCAAAGCCGTCACAAATGTCCGGAAAAATTGTGATGCGGTCGGTCAAACATTTTGAGTTCTCGTTGAAGACGTTAACCCGAGATGTGGTCAAAGCTAAGCTACATAGGGAGATCGTTTTTACACGAATTTTTACGTTTCGCCGTGGTGTGACCATTCATGGTTGTGAATGACTGTGGGGACCTGCACAGGTGGCGTCGGCGAGCAGCTCGGTGGGTGCCAGTCCCACGGGATCCGGCGTGCCGGAGACCCCGCTGTCCGTCAAGAGTGCCGGCGCCAGTCCACCGCAGTCCAGCAGCAAGCACCTGCATATTAACCTAGGGAATCAGTTCAGAGCGGGCGGCTCGCTGCCGAACGTAAACAACAATGCCACTTGCGGCAGCAACACAAAAGACCACTCGTCGCCGCATACCGGCACGATACACTCGATCAACCTTAAGGTCTGTAGCTTCCGGAACGAAGTCTTGTCGCACCTATTCTTCTTCTTGCTGTTGTTGTTGTTCGCTCCTCATTAATTTCTTGCGCAATCCCTTCCGGAATCACGATTTGTGCGTTCCGCTTTCACGGAGAAAATTTCTTCCGATCTACACTACTGTTGTCTCGAATTTATTTAAAGATTTCGATAATTAAAAATGTTGATTTTTATCATTGCCGGAAATTTTTTATATTTAATCTCAGAGTTCGGTCTTTTTAATTATGATAGAAAGACTTTCTCTTTTAAACAAAATCTATTTCGGATCGAATACCGAAGTTCTTACTTCGAAGTTTTCTAAGTAAAAGCTTCTTCCTCTTGACGTGACCACATGATGAAAGACTTTTCTCCGTATTTTTCAAGAGTCGTTTCGCATCGCGAAGCACTTTTTGTTATCGCTTTGTTTCGCACTAGGTTCCAGGTTTGATTTGCAACCTTTGTTTTGTTCGAATGATACGTTTCGCTGTTCATTTTCGCGATCGTTCTTTTTTTTTTTTTTTTTTTTTTTTTTTTTTTTTTTTTTTTTTTTTTTTTTTTTTTTTTTTTTTTTTTTTTTTTTTTTTTTTTTTTTTTTTTTTTTTTTTTTTTTTTTTTTTTTGTAGTGATCTCTCTTTTTCTGCAATATCCTCTTGCACATAGTAATGCAGTTGCATGGCACGTATGCAGTAGCACGAATTAGAGATATTTTTATTACACTGATACTGCGTAGTAATATTGTGTAGTTTTTTTTATATAATTAGTAATTGAATAGTAATTAAATTAAAATCTGCAGTAGCAAATCAAAGAGTAGAGTTAGCGCTTTTTAAAACAAAGTATAAACTCGACATCGTAATTAACTTAATGTAATATAGATGACACATTGTCACAAACCGAGATAAATGTATTTCCGGAGAGATAATATTGTTTCACAATCGCTTCGTCTGGAAAGAAAATTATTAATATTTATTTCACCGCGCGTCTGACGTTTTCGTCTTGCGGCCAAGTATATATATTTACGCATATTTAATCTGCGTAAATTAAAAGCAGCTTTTATTTACCTGAGAGACGCGAAAAATACTGCGTAGACAGATGATTTTATGGAAATGCGACCGAACTCATTAATTAATTTCATTATGATTTTTAAGTATGCATTCTCTCTTTTTCTCCCGAAGGATTTGTCTGTAGTGACGTAAGACAAAGTCACAAAATTGATGTCGAGATTAAGAGATAGAAATTTCCAAAAGTTTTAACGCGGATGTAAATTGATCGTCAAGTTTCAAGAGCAGCCCCATTAACTTCTAACGGATTTATTAGCAAACTAATTTATATATGGCAAATTCACTTTTTGTCTCTCGTCGAGAATAAAAAAAAAAAAAAATGAAAAGAGAAAAATAAGCTCGACTCTTCACTGTTATTTTGAAGCTAAGAGCAAAAACGCATCTCCCCGATATTTTCCTCGCCGCAGCTGCTTATTATCCGGAATAACGATTAAATTTTCCGAATGAGGTTTTTCTCCGTGCGCACACAGGGAGAATTATGCGATGTTGTTAGATCCGAACGAAAACATTATGCAATATTTGTCTCATGCGCTATACGCAGCAACTGTGCAATCATAAAAGTATAGAAAAACATATGTAATTTTTGCAATTCAGAGTCGTAATTATATTTACGCTGCGCGTAAACAATCACTTTATATCCGCGAAGTATTTAGAGAAGTAGTCTGCCATTATGTAAAAATAGCATTATTGTTTTTTTTTCTCTCTCTTTCTCTCTCTCTTTTGTTCTCTTTTACGCATAATTAAAGAATTCGATGTTAAGCTAAATTTATAAATTTGTCAAATCGTGTTTGTGTTTAAACAACGTGAATAATTCGAGCTCGCAAATTATAAAGGCTTATCACACCCTTTTTTTCCACACATCGAGTCGTTCACTTCTAACTCAAAGTAGTACGAGGAAAGTACAAAATTGAATTGAGAAAAGTTTGAAAAGACTTTGTGTAATGTTTTACTTTACTTTTTTTTTGCTGCTTCACTTAATTAACTACACGAAGTTATTCTGTGTGTATATGTGTACATGTATAACACACCGGTTCTACTTAATTAACGGACATAGCCCAACTTTATTTCACACAAGTTTCGTGAACGTCAAGAAACTTAAATGGAATCAAAGATGATTTGTCATACAAAATTGTTTAATTAAATATGAATTCATAAATTAAACTTGTTATCATCGTTAGTCATCGATCTTTATCGTTTTTCTCGGTTCTCTCCATTATTACTCGGATCTGATTCAATTTTAATGCACATTTATATAAGTTTATCCAATATTTCACATTTTCTACCAAATTTATTCACATATAATGAACACACATTAATGTATTCATTATATGATTACCTACTATTATTGTTACACAAATGACATTGTTTCCGTTTACGTAAATTAGGTTACGCAAATTGGGTTACGTTGTGATCGCGCGCAGAGAATTCCTCCCATGCGTTGAATTAAACCATGAACCACAGCTGCAACGATACATTTAGACGTGTTATTTGCAACAAGAAAACATTCAGAAAAAGTTCGAGTGTTAATCTGACGAGGACGAGAGAAATTCTATCTAAACAATTTTTTTTAACGACTTCGCGCGCGTTAAGACGTTACGTTAATAACAAATTACTTACTTCTGGAACTGTTGCTTGGACGCATTTGGCCACTTTGTATATTTTGTCGCACGGATCCGTGCCGTCTAGAATTCATCGATTCAATTTTGAGATAAAGTAGAAAAATAAAAATTTATGTTGTTTATGTTTGCCGCAAAAAGTTCGCTACTTACCCTGATGAGCGCATTTGTTCAAGATCTTGTTACCGATCTCTTGAAATTCCGCTGGTATGACGCTTATCAACATTTCAGCTTCCAAGTTACCCTCTTCGTCAACCTGCGGTTTGTTTCAGTTTTTTTCGATAAACTTCGATTGTGACTATTCGCTTCAGATATTTTCATAAAAAATTAATTAAAGAAATATTACCAAACTGAACGCGTCGAGGAGACAATTCATGTAGCACGTTATGCTCCGGTCTTCCGTGAGTTTCCCGTCGTTAACCTCATCGATGAGCGCTGCATCGCAACATAGAAATATTTAACATCATCATAAATGCAACGAGATGTTGATTTCGGTATCGATATATAAACGAAACGTGTAATCTCTCTTCTCGTAATAATTCGCAATATGTTTTTGAATTCGCGTAATATTTTTGAAGCTTTAGCGAAATATACATGATAAAACTCTCTCTCTCTCTCTCTCTCTCTCTCTCTGTATTGAACTCTCATCCGCAGGTTTTACAGTTAATAAATTAATAAATTCCAGTTTTTTATTTTTTCTTCTATTTTTTGTTTATTTTTTTGTTGCCGTAAATATTTGAAATATTCAACAAGAGCAGCAAGCGCAACGAGAAAAAAAACGAGATCCGAAAAAAATATAGAAAATAAATGATAAATTTGAGAAAGATCTGTGTGTGTGTGTGTGTGTGTGTGCGTTTACAATTTCGTCTCTCTTTGCATCACCGAGTGTAAGAGTTCAATCAATTAAGAAAACGGCGTGTCGCGGGATTACTGGCCAAACGTTGATTGCACTATTAATCGCGAGGCGCTCACCTTGAGTCGTTCCGTGCTCGGCCATGCACCGTTGCTTGTCAGATTGAACCATCTCCAACATTTCCGGGGGCACCCAGTCAGGCGGCTAGGCAAAATCAGAATTTATTACGAGCGCGCATCGCAGTGAGGTACCGACCCTCGCGTGTCGGACTTTAGCACCATTCGATAAGTAAGTCGCGGACGTACAACATTCGCGCCCGCGCGCGCGCGTTCTCTAATCGCACATCACTAATGTATGTATAAGCGTGCACACTCGTGATGACGTGTGTTAATAGCATAGGCCACTACATTTGTCGATTGTTATTCGCGTAAAAGCGAAACGAAATCTATTTTCTACGTTTATCGAAAGTTTAGACGCGGTTGTTCTTTTTTTTTTTCTAATGAAAGGCTTACCGCGGCGGACACGTAAAACACCGCCTGCAGCAACACCACGCCAAGGATCACCGACACGTGCATCTCGCTTCTCGTTTACGTTTCGTTGTATGTTCAGTTTTCTACGACAAAATGTAACGTCCGCGACAATCACGCGCGGTTTTTATAAACCCGCGGCCACGGGATGTGGGCGTGTTCAACAGAGGGTTAATGTCATATCCTTCGCCGACTGATTGTTGCTCATCGTCGTTAAGTCACCGACTGATTTCCCGCTAATTTTCAGATCTTAACGGAAGCGTGTAAACACAAAATTACGTCCGCAATACACAACCTTGGGTGCATCCTGCGTGTGTATTCGCGGTGTTCGAAATTTTTCACGTTCACGGAAACCTCGTTCCTTTGTATATTTTAATGAAGAAGTTGTTTCAATCGCGCACGAGAATAGAACAAGTTATTACGTATAAGAAATTTTTATTTACTATATTGAATAATGATAATTTTACGCAGGATTCTTTGTTCTGGAATTATTAATTAGAAATCACATAATATTGAGAAAGCAAGTTGGTTTTCATATAGAGAAATTGCAGAACACTGCCTTTGTCGCGCGACAAATATAATCTTTTGTTTTTCGACCGAACAACGGGAAGCTCTTAATAGCTCATAATTAACAGCACTCTATTGAAACCTTAACCCGCAGAGCGACGGGCGCTTATTTGGTTCACTGTGCGCGAACTTATGTTTCAATGCCATTTATTGTCAAAGACGGAGTTAGGTCTGAAGAAGAAGAAGAAGAAAAAAAATTTCTCTGAGCGTTTGTCTTATATGAAAATTATGAAAATTATTTCCCCCCGTTGTTTCGCCCGTTCATACGCGCGCGTACAAACACGTGTATTGTATTTGACAATTTTTAATGTAAATGAACGTCATTTACTCAAACAATGTTGTTCTTTCGATTACGTAATCTTGTATATCCACCGCGATGATGCGGAAGATATTGCGCGGAACAGTCGCGGAACAATGCGTGATTATCAAATTACCGCTAAATTGTAAGGATCACCGACATTATCGTGCTACGAAATCACCGGGTGTATGAATAATAACTGAAAATGAGGCAACATTGTGCCACTTCGTGTTTCGAGACGGACAGAAAAGAAAAAAAAACCCGAAGAAGAAAACACAAAGGGACTTAAATTTCGTATTGATCATATAATTTGCGATATGTTAATTTGATACGTCCGGTCAAATTGTCGCCCTAATGACTCGGGATTACAGAGTAGGAGGTTTGCACGACTGTAATTTGCCAATGGAGTTAATTGTTTGCTTACGGAGCCTCGCAATGCGAGACGGAGATAATTAAACAAAGCGCGTTACATCTGAACGTCGTATCTGTAAATTTATAATAGCAAGCGCTTACGAAGCGCCGAGTATCGATTGCGAGTGTGGGGAAAATTAAATCGCGAAACATATATAACGAAACGCAATATCGAAATCGCGTCACGCATCATTACTATACTGACGTTCGCGCGCGTATAAAGTCAACGGGAAGAACCGGGAAGGCAAAAGGCGAGTTGAAAACGATGGCGAGTTGAATCGACGCGTCCAATCGAATCGATGAACCCCGGTTTAATTGATGCTCTGTACTTTCCCGCTATAATTTTCCCCGCGTTCGCCGGTAATCATTGAAAATTAATTAAATTCTCATCGCGCGCGTGGGTAATCCGATTGGTGACGTTACTAATAATTCGATGTTACATTACGCGATATTGATATTATATTATTGATTTGTGTGCGATTTTACGCGTCAGATACGCGACTACAATGCTTGCTCGTCACTCGATAACATACTCGGAAACATAAATGCAGGAATTTAAATGAATGATTTATACAATTATTAAACCAAATGAGCACAACACGCGCGAGAGTAACGTTCGTTTTTTTTCTTCTTTGCGAAAGACGTTAATGAAATTAACGTGTTCCGTCGAATCGACCGTCGTACAAGCGGTCGGTCTTCCTCACGCGGTTCGGCTGAAAATGTTCATCGCATTGTGTCGTGACAACGCGCGAAATCGCATATGATTCGGAATAATTGTGTACGAAGTTGCTCAGGTACTTTCAAGTACCTGAGCGACGGACCTTGTAAGTTGGTTTGAATAAGTGATACTTTCTAAGCTGTCTTATAGCTCGGCGAGAAGCTGATCGATCACACACACAGGACAATGAGAAATCATTGTTTGGTCTCCGAGTATCGCAATGCCGCGAAGAGCTCCACCGCTTATTAATATACCTTCGACCTTGAATGCGACGATTCGAGAGTAGCGAGCCGAGTTCTATACTATATTTGCGCTTATGTACGTAGGTACCTCTCGACCGCGCGGGTTTTGGTTTTTGATGCCAGGTAGAAAGAGCGACAGATTGCAAAACAAGCGCAGTTTCTAGCCTATCCGATTATTTTCCGCGTACGGAACGTCGAGCTATCGAGATACGCTCGAAATCGGACTGTGCCGTTCGTTAATCTTGTTTATTTCTCTAGAACGCGATTAGCGGAACGAGTGCGTTGTGCTACCGGGGCAGCCAAGGTCAAGTTTCGATCGCGCCGGGAAATGCGCCGGAGTATCTTATTGAAGTCCATCTCGTTTCTGCCAAATACGATCGGGGTCAAGAGACTTCTCTCTCTCTCTCTCTCTCTCTCTCTCTTTCTCATTTAAGAGTTTTTAAGTCGCTGTTCGATAATTAGATACCACATAGATACACACGCACACATGCGTGAAGTCATCGGAATCTGACACGATTGAATTTCTGAAAAAAAAAAAAAAAAAAAAAAAAAAAAAAAAAAAAAAAAAAAAAAAAAAAAAAACTACCAACATATCAGAGCCAGAATCTGGAAATTGCTCGAGAAAAACTCTCGAAGCTTCAATTCGAAATTACATCTTAGAATTTAAGACGACGAGAGATTCTACAACTTCTCATTCCATGTGCGTTTCTTCTGCTCTTGTCGCGTGCGATTGCAACTTGCGGAGCGTCTTTCCGCTTCGTCCAACTTTCTCGCGCGGATCGATCGATTTTCCGGATTTCTGCTCCTGCGCACGTGTCGCGGCGCACGAGTCTCTCTCTCTCTCTCTCTCTTTCGCCGTTGATACCGAGACTCGTGAAGGAAGCTTCACGAGCTCTAGCCTTCCTTCCGTTTCTCCTCAAATCTCCGCTCCGGCGTAATTCCATCCTCGAGCGCCGACGACGTGGTCTCCCGTGGGGCAACAAGGCGCACGAGACTTCATTCTGGGAAAGACACGTACGAGAAGAGAGCCTTCATTCTTAGAAAAATATAAATAGCACTCTCTCAGAATAATATAACGCCGTAACTTCCATTTTGCTTGGCTAGTACGTGTCTGACATTCCTTTCTGAATACCGGCGTGCGTGTAACAGGAAACCGCACGCGGTAATTTCGAGGCACGCGGAAACAGAAGTAGGAAAATTAGAGAAGCCGGGACAAATAATTTCGCGAGCGACACAGGGAGATTTTCAATTGATCGAAATGGTATTTTTAGAACACACACATCGGTATCTTTGTCAAAGTTAAGAAGACGCGCAAAAAAAAAAAAAAAAAACAAGAAAACATACACGTTCGCTTCTTTGCGCCCTTTGGCCTGTTCGAGCTCGCATGAAGGGATATTCCTCCAACGATGCGCGAGCAAGCATGCAAGGCTCCAGGGGCATAGCAGAAAACAAACGCGCGTACACGTGCTTCGGACCTTCGCCCGAGTGTGTGTTCTCGCATACGGGATATTGATCGCGCAGTTACTCGTGGCACACAGTGGAAACTCGCCGCGGAGTTTCGCTCGACGTGACGATTGTTACACGACCGTGTTGCTGCTGCGATCGCAGCTGCACCCTGCAGTTTGATGCACGATCGCGTTGCCGACGACGCGAATCTCGACTGTGTCGTCGCGCGCGGTTCAGGTTGTGCGGAAATTCGCCGCGTTGTTGTTTCCTCGCGCACATCGGAGAACGTGATCTCCATTCCTTGATCCGCGGTGGCTCGTCGTTGCAGCCGGCGACACGGCGATCGATTTCCCGGGGATAACGCGCGTGGAAACTCCCCAGGAATCTTGCTCGTCTTGTGTGCCGCGGACAATAAAAAGCTATTCCCTTTGGAAAAGAGAGATGTTCCCGGCTCTGTATAAGATTCGTTACACACTTCCACTACTTTGTAGTTCGGATAATTTATGGTTTCGTAGAGAAAAAAAAAAAAAAAAAAAAAAAGCGACGTTCGTTGCGTGGGCGTGCAAAGTTCGGAGATGCAGCGCACGTCCCGTTTCTTTCTTATCAGCCGGCAGCCTTGAATGGCGATGCGTGTCCTCGCCGAAGTGGGTCATCGCCGTCGGGAGACGCTCAGACGGCGGCGGGCGTCGCGGCGACGACGACCGACGACGATGACGACGTGTGTGTGGGTGGAACGGAGTCGTGAAAAGAGGGTAGAGACCTGGGTCGCTGGAACGGGGAGACTGCGAGCGAGCAGGAAGGAAGGAAGGAAGGAAGGAAGGAAGGAAGGAGCGAGCAAGCGAGCGAGCGAGTGAGTTGTAAAAAGGAAGCTCCCTCTTGACAATAGGTTCTCGACCTTTTCCGCGTAGCTTCCGTGTCTATATATCGCGTCACACACGTTCTTCTTCACGAAACTTACGAAATTGTGTACCATAGTTTATTAATTCGAGTATCCTATATAAAGATGTTTAAAAATTACGATACATCAAGTTCTACGATATATTAAGACAAAAGTTTTTGACGATATTTTTAGACAAATTACACGAAAGAGATATTACACTGTGAAAAGTTTTTTGTTCGAAGTTTGTCCAATTTTCATTAATGAGAATTTGATCTCGCGTCAGTTTCTTCGATGCAAATAGCGAACTAAACACGGCGACGACGTATGATTCTCTTGTTAATATTCCGTTCAGGAATATTATTTTAATTCCTTCCTAATTTGCATGCACGTTGAATCTCGCTTTGCATTTTCAACGAGAGAATTCCGAAGTTTTGAGATCCGATTTTTTTTCCGAATATAATCCCGCCGAAGTTTGATTACCTCGCGCGCATTGCGCGTTACGTAATATTTCACAAAAATATTCCCCGCTTAAAAAATCGGATAATCATCCGATAATGCCGAAGGTCTTTGATTTTCCCGATGAGAAAATTCTACATGGCGCGTGATTCGCGCGAGGGAACTCGCCTCGCCTCATAATTTCTCCATTCCACTGCACCGTTAGCGATCCGACATCGGACGGTCGACTTGCATAAGAGAGAGAGAGGTCAAATGAAGATAAAATTACAACCTGCGAAGTGTCATCGACGTTCGATCGACCACGTTGTCCTTGAATATCATCTGTGGAAGTCGAAGGACGCGAGCTGACTGAATATTTAATAACTCGGCCGTGTAAATCCAAATTAAAAGTTCATTCAAGTCGATGTACGCCCGATAAAATTCATCTCCTCACCGGAACGGTGAATTTGTTTCGCTCCGTAATTAAAACAAACGGAGTAATGTTATTTTCATGCGCACGAAGTCAAAAACTGTCTAAGTTAACATCTCTTGTAGAATTTTCAGAATGATTGAGATGATACCGAAATTATGTCGTGAACTCGTGAATAGGATCGATAGACCTCGACGGTTCCCCTTCGCGTTTTGTGTTTTCTGTTTACTCAGGCATGAGTTAACGCACGCACAACCTTGGAAAATTGATCTTTTCCCATATTGTGCTAAAAAGGCACCCAATTTTTTTTCCTTTATCGCAGTAAAACATAGCGTGAAGACTAATTGACTGTATATACATCTATAATTAATTTCATGTCCTCATTTGTCACTACTTATGTGCACGAAATTTTTAAATGAGGTGATCTTAAAGTAGTTTCCTATGGTTAAAAGGTCAGGCAGTTGGTATAAATGAAATCTCTTTCAAAGTCTATGAAACGCAAGTGCGCGCGCGAACGGCTTGCTAGGAGAAATCGATGGGATATAACAAATAAAAGATACGAACGATTAGCGGAGAAAGTCGCGCGAGATGTGATATTTACGTCGCGAGGGGAGAAAAGTCGTTCTTTCTAGACGAGAGATTTCCGAGTCTCGTCGGATAAGTGTGCGTTAACATGCGAATAAGAGCCAAACGAGTTGTTTGTTGAAAACGCGAGACAATAATTGCGCAAAAATACCGCTCAGATCTTGTGTTATTGTTCAGTTGCGAAAAATAGAGCGGCGAGTATCTTTCGGTTCTTGCCCACATGTCGCGACACGAAATAAATTTAAATTTGTCGCGTTAGACGCGAGAGACGAAACGGACACTGTGTGTGCAAGTGTGAAAGAAGCGCGGCGCACACATAGTTTGCGAAACACACAGCAGCGATGAATAACGACGGTACAGCTGACGAGAAGAAGGAAGAGATGAGGAGGCTATATCTCCCGTCCGCTTCGATCGCCCCGTCTTCTCGGTAATCTCATTCTTGAATATGGATAGCGGAGAGTAATTACACACTCTATAGTGTCTTGGTGTGAGATGCAAGACCGCTACACACACACAAGGGGAGAAATCGGCTGGCGACAACGCGGCGCACGTATATACCCTTACGTTACATCGATCGCGCAGCTTTGTACGTACGCCACGGCACATGTCGTTTCTGCGAGACTAATATTGGCCTCGAGATGCAGGTGAGGAGAGAGACATCGAGTCCGCTGTCGCGTGCATCCGCAGCATTGCCGACACGTGCCACGCCGTGCGACCACCAACAACAACGACGACAACGACAATTGTCCGTCGTCGTTCAGGCTATATACTTTAATCTATCTGAAGCTTTTATTGACGGAAAAATATATATAAGACGCATGTACGATCGGTGGTGTGTTCCGAGTAACGAACGACCTTTAACTGTTGTCTTGTATCGTAGGGATTCATGTTCGGACGTCCTTTCTCAGGATTCAGGAATCCTGAGAAAGGAATCCACAGACACAAAAGTTACATTGTATCTCATTGAGTCAGCAGTGAAAGAGTTAATAGACTTTATAGATACATATATATATATGTTAATATTAAACACAATAATGTTCTTCGCGCTCACACCCAGCAATATCGCGCGTTGTCTATCTACGATCTGATCTCGTCGACGGACTATCTTTCTGCTCTCAGAAACCGCTCGAGCGTTACTTGTAATTTTCAAAAAGTACTCTCCGATACGTTCCCTGTTTTCGAGACTTGTCAGAAGTCGATTTCTGAAAGGTTTATTTTTGGAAAGTCGCTCGTTAACAGGATCTTGAGTGTTGAATACAAAATATTTTTTCTCGCGGAATGTCATGTCAGGAGTCAATATATTGGACGAGTGCAAAAGTTTTGATGGATTTCGCGATAGAAAAATGGATCAAGTAATTTTGTTAAGAACGATTTATTATTTTGTGTGTATAATGACAACCAAAAAATATTACACAATCTTTCGAACGTTACATAATACATCTACACATTTGCAAGTGCTGTCGTAAAGTGCTGGATCACAGTCACATTTTTCAGAAACTTATGAGAACTTTTGCACTCACCCAATACCATTACATCTCAACACTTCCGCTACTGTTGTTACAGTAAAGTTTACAAAAACAAGATTTTTTTCTACATATATTAAAATTATCTAAAGCGGGGTGAAGGTTGTGGAGAGAAGACATCAAGATTTATATTGCAAAGATTTAACCCCCACAATATATCTACAATGTTATACGCGTATGATATACAAATATTATGACATATCGTTCATCATCGTATGATATACAAATCATCTGTATCTCTTTTTTCTCATTAAACAAGGAGTTAAGTGGACGTGAAAGACCGACCTGTGTACTGCTGCACTGCGGGAGGCACGGTCGATTTTTTCTAGTTTAACTCGCGAACACGCGGAGGATTCGCGGAGCGACAACACAAACGTGGCTTTTGTTAGCGTTGACGTTAATTGAAGGTATGTTTTTTCAACGAGTGCGGCTTGGTCGATGCGCCGCGTCGCGCCGTCTCGTGCGACGCCCACGGCCCTGACATTGGAGAAAGTTGTGAATGGAGACGTCGACCCGTGTGGAGTTGCCGCCCCGTTTCCAGATTTTCGATATAATTAGTAAAGTTTCGGTTCTTTCCCGCGTGCGCCGGTTTCTCAAGTACCTGACTCGCTTGGGGAAAAGGGATCCGTCGCGGATATTAAAAGGCGCGAGAAGTTAAAACTCTTCTCGCTTGTGTTTTCGTATGTTTTTCGTCTCTTTAGATCAATTTGTTTTTTACATGCACACAAAAAAAAATTACAGATTTGTTAAATTTTTTTAAAAAAAAAAAAAAAAAAACTATAACAGTTTGCTAAGTCAATTCTGAAATAATATCCTTCTTTTTGATTGCTCTCCTATCGATTCGCAACGCGTTGATCATAAATCATGGCAGCCTTTTGCGGCTGCTTATACATCGTTATTTATATTTCGGGACACGTTGTATCCCAACAAAGGCTTTATGTAAAGCCTCGGCGAGGACCCTCGCCGAAACACAACGCGACGAAGACGCACACCGGAATATCTTAGCATCCGTACGCTATCATCCGATACGCAACGCGCGACGAAGTATCTCTTTCTCTCTCATATTACACGTGCGCGCGACCGGCCACGTCCGTGGAATCTCTCGTGAGTACGACGTAAAAAAAAGTCGCGGTGCGGCTATTCTTGCACCGTCACTACGTCGTAGATGCGTTTTCTTGTAACACATGTTCTTGTACACATTATGCGAATGAGGAAATGCAACGAGCGACGATGATGGGTTCGGTTGTTAAAACTCGCATAAGCACATATATTTCCCGGCACGGACTGGCTTCCTCAAAAATATTTCGATAAAACCTATCGCGAGAGTTATCACGTGTGTGCCCGGCGCGCGCGCTCGCGTAGTTAGGCGCGTTACGTCATCGGCGATTCCAACTTACTTGGAACTGTGCTGCGTCGAATAGAAATACATATTACATATTGCTACATCGCGCAGATAAGAATGAAAAATGTTTTTTTTTTTTTTTTTCTATATATATATATGAAACGACAAGAAGCGATCGACGCGTGCGTCTGTTTACACATATCAGAGTCTTCTTGAAATGTTTTCTTGAAAGCGATACTCATAATCGAATAAAAGACTTTTTTTGATGTAACGTGATATTTCGTATAATTTTTTCATTTGTTTATGTAATATATTCGCGTATACGCATAAAGTTGTACATATTATCTATAATCTGAATTTTTTTCGTGAGTAAAAAAACTTTTGAAACTAGTAAAAAAAAACTATTAATCTTTAAATATAAATTAATAATGGATGTACAATTTTTATAGTTAAAATTAGCTAAAAATGAAATTAGATTAAAAGAATATCGATATATCAGTGTGTGACTTCAAAGTTACACAACGTTGTAGATGGACAACGTAGTCTCTTTTTTTTCTCCCGAAAACTGTGATTCACGAGTGAATGACACGAGCGCTTGGCTGGCACATCCTTCGCTCTGGACGCCCGTAAATCGTGGGAGAGACGTGTTTATCATATAATTCAACAGATATTAGGTAATAGCTGTGCGACCCACGTTCATCCGACACATGACGATCAACACGGATTTCTTTATTGGACTCGCAAGTCTCTGCCACCGCAAACAGGAAGCTAAAATCCCACGAAATCGTTTTATCTCCCGTCAGTCTGGCGCTTAATGTTTTCTTATTAGGGTTTAAAAGGGGAAAAACCCTATTTCTCTCAAATAAAACGCGTGTTCTTCACCGAAAAAGAACACTTACGCGGAATTTAAATAATTTAGTTAATCCGCGCGCGCGCGCACACACACACACTCTGTATCGTACACTATATCAATTTTGTCGTTTGTTTTTTGCGTTTGAAATTTACAGACCGTAAGGTTACGAGAAAGAGAGAGACAAGCGAGAAAATACGAGGATCAGCGCTCGGAGCGCTGAAAAACAATTTAATCCTTCACGCGGAAGATGTGATTTAGATCTTCGCGTCTGTAGAAAATATTGCGAATACATAATCTTCACCTGGAGTCTCCTGCAGAAAAAAGGAGAAAAAAAAACGCGCGGTATTATCTGACCGAGTTAGCGACATCTAATTTCCAACAATGCCTTTTCACCTTGAGATGTAAAGCAGCAGCGAAAGAAATTGCCTCCGGAAAGAAACGCATTTTCCCTCGTCGTCGCGTAGTATATCTTCTCGTCTTCTCGGCGCGCGAAGAAAGAAAAGTGTATTGCAGCAATACTGTTTGCCGGCCCGCAACGTGATAATAATCAAATACGCGCGGCAAAAATAACCGCGATGGAAAGGAGCGGAGAGTTAGCGATATATTCAGTAATAAAAGATTACGACACATAATTATACGCCAAGATGAGAAACACGAGATGCCGATGAAATTTGCAGCGAACGCCAAGAGTTTCCCGTCTGAGGAATAAATTTTCTGAGATATACGGCAAGCGCACTCTCGAAGAATGGGATTTCCATGAAGGGAGGGAAGGAGGGATCTGCGAATATCTGCGTTAAATTCGTTTACGTCGTTTTAATCGCCTCTCTCATAACGCCGACGCGACGGCGTGTGATGGCGGGTCGTAAAGCAGATGGGAGGCACGTTTTATGAGACAGGATTCGTGAAACGAGGAAATTCCTTCGTCGTTGAATAGCGCTGGTACGACGATCAGTTGTTAGAGAGGGCCCGACGAACAGGTTTCTCGCCAACTTGTGCCGCAGAAATACGCGAATGTAGATTAGTTTGCTCCGACTTCCAAACACCTTCCCCTCGCAAGATCGTGCGCAAATTATTCTGAAGATTTCTTGAGGATCGCATTGATTTTTTATTCAAAAATCCAGTTGTCCTCGTACGTTAAATCTCGGGTCCGAGGATCGGGTCTGAGTCAGCGTATCTTTTAATCTTTTATTTTGTAAATAATAATATTTTTATGTCTCTAATTATCTTGAAGTTTTTAGAGTATTAAAAAGACGCTTAAATATGCATGCGCGCGCGAATACGCATTGCTTATTACCGCACGTACGCACGATTGTACAGCCGTTGATTGGCGCTAAAAAAAATTGTTGCACGTATTGGTCGCTGCAATGTCGATCGGAATTTGAAAGAGCGTGTGTAATTTACAGACGGCGCTCAGCAACCTCGAGGAGATGCAACACAATTCCATGGTGTACCGCAGTGACAACAGAAGTCGCAGCATGGGTGGGGGACCGATGCGACCCCGGCCCATGGAGAAGAGGCACGACACATCTCCCTACAGCGGCGTGCCGTACCTCTCGCCACCTCCGCCGGACACCTGGCGAAGAACGAACTCGGACTCGGCTTTGCATCAGAGCGCCAACGAAGCTTGCCAGTCGACCTCCGCTATACCTCATCGACGAGGTAGCAACGCATGTCGGGTTTTTTTTTCTTTTCTTATTTCATACGTAATCACATACGTTTTCAACCTGTTTAGACGCGCTTTCTCTCTCGAACGAGATGCGAGAAATCCACGATCACACCTGCGTATCTCTCAGAATTTGTATAATCGAGGCTTTCTGTTGCTGAGAAAAGTACAAGTGTCGGTTTGTTTTTCAAATTCGCCGAAATCTTTTTCGACAATCTCTGAAAGATACGTGAAATTTTATTCACATTTATATTAAATCCTCCAGTTATTATGTGAAAATTAACGTGAATTCGTGTTTAAAACCAGAACCGTTCGTTCTATCTTGTTATTTGCGCAAACCCGATGTATCTTGATTGCGAAACATCCGGCACGTGTCTTATCTGAACACCTTATGTATATTATATCGGTTCCCATTTACTTGCTCGCGTTTGCCCGCTGTTGAGGCAAAGAGAAGGGCGATTAATTAAAGACATCTTGCAAAGAAACTTACCACTTCTTGTCTGAAATATTACTTCGTCAGTCGTTAATAATTTACCCAACCTTACAAGATCGGATAATGCCGCGCGCGCGGCACAGCTTGCATGATTCATTTCGCGTGAAAGCAAAATCGCGTTTCTCCGCTCTCCTTCCCGTCGTCGTTTGAGAGCTCGAGCGTGATCGAATATTCGCACTGAGGGCGGAGAAGCTATAGCTTCTCAGCACGCCGTTCAGCACAGCCACCGTATTAATGAAGTTCCTTCTTTGAGTTCTGAGACGCGATTCCACGAATGGCTCGGCTCGACAGAAATTCCGTCATTATCACATTTGCCTCGTTACCTCGTTATAAGCGCAACAACCGTCGCTTCTCTTCTCAAGTGGGAAGTTGTCTGCGGAATTTCACGAAGAGACTGACCTCGCGAGCTCGACGCTTGCTTTTCAAGTAATTCGCGCGTTACGACGAAGCTTCGGCGTTTCTCTTTTCCGAGTTTCGAATCTTTCGAAAATTCTTGTACAGTTTTAGTTAGTTTTCATTCGATCTTCCTTAACAAAACTAATTAAATCGCTTTTAAACGACACTTTCTGTCTCGCTCTTTTGTTCTCCAAGTTCGCAAAACTGTTACTTCTCTTAATTTGTTTTCCGATTAATTAAATTTATTTTGTTAAGCATTTTCACTAAGCTCATTTTCTCTCAAAGTGTTGATTGCCTCGCTTTATATTACGCGCGAATTGCAAGATTGATTCTTTTTTTTTTCTCCTCCCCCCGACAAAGTTCTCCTTTCTCTTCGAAACAGAGGCAATGTAACGCGATATATCTTTTTTTGTTTTTTAGCTGCAATTAATTAATCCTTAAATCTCGCCGGAGAGATCGCGAAAGTTTTCCAGAGGTGATTTTGCGTTCAGACAACAAAAGACACGTGTAACGTTACGCGTAACTATATAGCGACGTTAGTAAGCGGTATTACGTTGCTCCGGGGGAAATCGGATAGCTGAGAAACACACATTCTGCACAACCGTAACAAAGGATGCTGCGACCGAAGTTGATCGTTTTATATGTGTACACATACACACAGTAACATAAGTTTATACAGCTTCGAGCAAAACTGAAATAAGAAAACGTATAGG
This sequence comes from Pseudomyrmex cubaensis, assembly GCA_014825685.1. Classification (NCBI taxonomy): domain Eukaryota; kingdom Metazoa; phylum Arthropoda; class Insecta; order Hymenoptera; family Formicidae; genus Pseudomyrmex; species Pseudomyrmex cubaensis. The sequence continues at coordinate 18,738 of QVOA01004665.1, read as the reverse complement.
TGTTTGTGGGCGCGCGCGCGCGCACACACACACACAGCTTGTTAATACGACACGTATTGACAGCGCGCCGCTCTTTATACGCGCGACGCTGCGGCGCGCAATTTGCGAAAACGCTCATAAATCGCTTCTGTATTCTGTAATTAACAGATCAACATTCTATGACCGGAAGCGGGGGCGACAACAGAGATTCTCATCATGGCTTCATCGAGCGACCGCGATCGTCGTGCGAAATGCCTAGAGTGCCTGGGATCAAGTACGTATATATTGACAAAAAAATACGGTGTTTGAGAACTTAATTATCTGTGATTGTCTCTCTCTGTTTTACCGAGCCAAACGTCCAATTGAATTCGCAATATCCGCATATATCCGTAACTCTCGCGCAATCTCTTTTACGCCCGAGTACAAATCAATATATCGCGGAATTAATTTACGTCGGACAAAACTCGCTCGTTCAAAAATTGCGTTAATTTTTGGCGATGGTTTCCGTGTTCCAGCATATACCCGAGCTCGCAGCCACCGGGACAGCAAATACCAATAGGCAACAACACGGGGTCGTTGCCCGACTTGAGCAACGTGCACTTTCCGCCACCCCTTCACACTCCTTTGGATCAGGAGGATCATTCGAGTAGTACGCCATTCAGCAATGTAAGTCGATTACATCGATCATATCCCGTACCGATTATAACGACGTTCTCTATACTCTCTTTTCTCTTAAATTTACACGCACTTCTCGCGAGGCTGCACATTTCTGAACTGAGTCTTCATCGCTTCTACAGCGACGTCTTTTCTTTTTTTTTTTTTTTTACTATTTTCTCGACGCTCAAAAGAAATCTTCAAGTGTTTTGAAGACACAAGTCTGCTGTTAAGTTTCGTACTTAAGATAGGTACACGTGCGTTTAAATCGATATATTCCTCCGAGCGTAAAAACAAAAGTTATGCACGTATTGAAAAACATGAAATATACGAGATTGTTGGTTTTCTCGCGAATGTATTGTGTCACAGATTCTATAAATGTGCGCGGCGTTACTCGCGTTGCCATTTAATTATTTAATTTAATCCGTTCGGTCTAGATGCGCGCGATAAAATTTGCTCTATTTTATCAATTTTATTAGACTTTAGTTGTTTTCGCGGTATCAGAACTCAGTAATCTCTTTTGGATCGTCGCCGAGTTGAGAGATCGACACAAAGTCCAGAGATATTTTACGAAAATCAGGATTTCGTTTTAAATTAAATGCTAAAGCATCTTACGACTGCGTATATTTACAAATGCGTAATAATACGTTGACCGCGCAATATTATTGCGAATACTCTGTTTGCGGGAAAAAAAGTTATTTATTTTTGACACAAAAAAGCGCGGTTTTTGTCGATATCGTCGGTATTGTGCAATTTGTTTTTGTATTGCGTAGCGCACACATAGCGAAACTCGGTAAACTAACTTAACGTATCAACAATTGATAGCGCCGGCGGAGAAATATCCGATTAAAGAAGTTTAAAAGACAGACGTCGATATCGAAATTGTTCGTTCGCGTTTTTTTCTTTCTCGTAATGGTGTTTCATTCTCTCTTCTTTTCCTTCGCAACTATACGATCGTTCATTCCCGTATTTCTTTCCGTTTTCTCGCTCGCCGTTCGTCGTGAGAAAATCGTGAGTTTGCCACAAAGTTGCGCGTGCGGGCAGACTGCGAACAAGTAGATTCTTTATTGCAATGAAAAATCTGTTTTTTGAAATGGTCGAAATCGCTGGTGTATTCCAGAGCCCTCAAACGAGCAGTCCCACAAACCTGTCGCCGACCAGCTTGGCACAAGCTGGTAGGCTCTCCTTTTCACAGGATCCGTCAAGCGTCCAAGTAAATATCCTCGCGGCCCCGTAATTAACTGTAGACTGTGCGCTTACTGCTATGTTGCGGCGCAGCGGATCTATAATCACGAGCGATACGAGTTCGTTTTCCAAAAAAAATAAATAAATAAAATAAAAATAAAATTAATTTGTTTCCTCTCGGGAACATCTGTGTCTTGCAATTTTGGTACGCGAGATATTAATCAATTCGTAGACCTCTCAGTTAAGAACCGCTGTCGCACAGATAACATCACATACGAAATATCCATAAACGATATATGCACGTCATTCAAATAGAAACAACGATCGGATTTCTGGAGCTTCTACGAAAGAGGACACATGTTAAAATAAACGTGAATTAGTCTACTTCTGTGTACCTGCTACAATTGTCGCATAACTTGTTTTGGATATTTTGTAATGTTTGTGGAAAATCACGGAATCGAGAAGGACGTGTTTCCTCACGGTTGTATCTAAAAAATGAGATAAATCTCTCATTCTTCTAAATAAGCAAAAATAAATGGAAAACTTTTGTTATTCAAAATAGATTCAAGATATAAAATTCGAAATTATAATGTGTAACGAGTTATCTCGGTTCCGTGAAGCAATTTTGTTTGTTGCAGAATGTGATTTAGGATGCAATGGTTGCATGAAAAGAACACTTTGTGCTTTCCTGTGCTTTCTTATGTAAATGTTATAGACGATTAGAGTAACTCCAGAATTTTGAGATATCGCAGGTGCTTCCCTCAGAAAAAAACGTTACAAGAGGATCGTGTGTTTCTTTGACGAACAGTTAAACAATATACAAATATTGCGCAATAAAAGAAAAATAGAAAATTTATAAAACATCACCATTCGTAAAGAAGAAGCACTGCATACAATATCGCGTAAAACGAGGAAAATTCTTCTAGTGTAGCAAATTTTGCATGTAACTAGACGCTTCTACGCTAAAAATCTCGATTCATGCTTCACGCTAATATCACCGTCAACGAATTGTTTTTTTACACTATTCATATTAGGATTGATTCGTAAATAAATCCAATTCAGATAGAAACAATTTTTTGAGATAATTCGAAATTATACCACAATTTTACATCTGTAATGATTTTTATATTCAATACCAAGAACTTCTCAGTTGCAAATAAAAATTTCGATTTGTTGCAAAGTATTTTTCACAGTAAACAAATTTCTTGATAGAGACAGAACTTATTCGTAAACTAACTCCCGTCGCAACAACGAACCGTCGGATATTCTTAGATTCAATTTTAAACGGAATCATTCGCATTAACAGTCAATGGACTGGACTGTTACATTCAAAAACTTATGTAGAGAATATTTGACGATTTATTGACGTCACGCTTGACGTGACAGTGACGTTTAACGAATCAATCCTTCAATGAACCCCGTCAATGAACCGGACCGTTGCAGTCTATTTAAAATCTGTATTTGATGACCGGTTTATTGACGGGACCGATTTATGACGTTACATATAGTATGACGTTATATATAGTATGAATCATCCCTAAATCAGTATTGTTCGGCAACGCTTAAAAACAAGTATTCAAGTTTTTTTTTTTTCACGAAATAGCAATTTGCAGCATGTTCTCTTGATGTATTTGAAAAACAAATTTTGTCGTAGCGCCGAGTATAAACTTTTTTTTAAAAGTAATTATCTGTGATTAACATAAAATAACGGGAATATATTACATATGCAGCGTGTGTTCAATTCGAAATGAAACTTTTGTAACACGCTCTATAGAAGGCACTTAACTCTAAATGCGTCCTGACATTGTTAATACGGAATTTGATATTGTTTATCGAGCGCTCGATTATATTCTGATCAAAGAGCACAATGATGCAAAATGATGTATATACATAAATCGGGAAATGCAATCGAAAAATCTACGTCACTGTGACGCGACACAGTTTTGACGACAAAAAAAAGAAAAAAAAAACAAAAAGAACTGCAGTCCGACAACATTTAACGGTTATTTTGTTGTCCGTTTCTGTTCGTTGTTAACATCAGGACGTGCATTTTAATGACAGCCCAAAAAAGGAAAAAAAATCAATTCGAACAGAAACGGAAAAATAGCGCGCGTCTGTCCCCGCGGCTAGCGTCTCTTTTAATTTTCTATTTATTTTTTATTTTGCCTTTGTTGTAGTGGTTTGTTTGTGTTTGTTATTTTGCAGAACCATTTATCAGTGCCTGTTAACTCTAGGTATCTTCACACGTGTAAGGTTAGTAGTCACACCAGTTTCTCACGACGCGTATGTAATAACGGTTATATATACGTATACACGCTTGTGTTGTTGCCTCTCTTAGTCAGCGACGGCTGTTAGCGCCGTGGCATTTTTACTGTTTTGCTTGTTATATAGCACCGAGCTGGCTAGATAAACTTGAAATACAATCAATAGTATATATGCTAAACTCGTAGCGTGTATGTAAAATATTCGGTTCGCCGCAACGAATTTTTGTTGGCTGATAAGCGCGAAATAATAAAAGCAAGAAATCAACTTCGCAACCATAATCGCGTATAAACTGGCAGACAGAAAAGAGACCTAGAGCAAAATATTGCACAATAATAAATCTTTTCCAAGGTAATCTTAGCTCTAGTATGTAAATAATCCACTTTTCACGGCAAGTAGCGTGTGAATATTTATGCAATTTGTGATTTTTTTTTTTTTTACAAACGTCTCGATGTAGAGAATATACGAGAATTGTGAGAGATGTAGTGTGTTTAGAAGCCAATTTGAGACGTAAACTTATCTCGCAAACAGCTTTTTATTGCTGTTCAAAAAGAGAGTCTTTTCAACTGCCAGACAGAAAGTCCGTAAATGTGTTAGCGAGCACGCCTTTAAGTAAGAGTTAAGCTTGAATTTTGTTGCCAATTCTGATAGAGTAAATTGTCGCGGCGAACCGCTTCCGGTGCTGAAATCAAACGTTTAGACCCGATTATGCGAGCCTGTTGTGCAACTGTGTTCAAGTTGAGTTTGGTTACACGAAAGCGCGTGAAAAGAAAAAAAACTATGAGAGAAAGAAAAATGAAACGAGGCGACTGGTGCGACGATCGATCGTTAATAGCGATGGGTATGAAGCAGGGTGTGGCACTGGAAAACAGCACAAGTACTTCGCAACAGGATCTTCAGAGCTATCAGCAGCAACCGGCGCCAACGGCGACGTCTCACAGCCCTACCGCTGGCCACTACATTTATCAACAATCGCACAGTTCCGTGCCACCGCAAAGTCCAGTTAGTATCTCTCCGAAGTGGTTGTTCCAAAAATTTCTAACACGTTCGCAGAAAATATTACTTACACTCATTTCTTTGAAAGCTCATCTATAAATAATCTGAAAGATATAGAGAAAGATGATTTTAATTTTAGTGTTTGTCTAGCTGTTACATTTGTTGTAACAAACGCACAGTCCTTTGTTATCGTAAAACTTTGGTACGGAGCTATGTATCTTGAGACAAGTTACTATTTTATGAATTTTTTACCACATCCGCAGATATCATTTCTTAGAAGAATTAAAAATAAAACCTTGGAATGTTTTCAAAGAGTTATTTAATTTTAATATATCGTTTATGAGTGCAATAATTCGTGGATAATAAAGTTACGACACGCTTGCCCAAGTGATAGTTGCTAACGGCCATTTATCATTTCTCACCCGATACGCAGAAAACGTCACAGCCGCAGCAGCAGCAGCATCAACAATCACAACAACAGCTCAATTCGTTGGGGTCGTACAGGTCCACGCAATCGGTCAACAGACCATCGCCGCAATCGTCACCTAGTCTAACAGTTCAAGTGAGATCACTCTCTTTTTCTGTAAAAAACATTGATAGATATCTTCTAAATGTCAATCCTTTCACATTGTTTTTAGTTTCGAATAAAGAGATTATCGATATACGTTGCGATAATTTAAATAACGATAATTGTATAATTTTAATATACTTGATTTTATTCATTGTAAAAAAAAAACAATAATTTTACTTACAACACACGTAAAAAAGTTTGAGAAACAACGCGCCTTTTTCTTTCAGGGAAGTCCCTTAAGTTACAGCAATAATCCATCGGCGCCGCCTAGTCCTACAGGACATCCGGGTCCACCCAGCTTGACGCCCGATACTATCGATCAGAATACTTATTTCATCAATCAGGCACAAGCTGCAGCCCTTCAGCAGGATTTCGAGCAGTTCACAATGGTACGTGAGTCATTCATTTTTAAGCATGATTCAAGAGAGAGATAGAAAGAGTGATCGAAGAGGGTGCGTTTGAAATGGTCACGAAAAAAAAAAAAATGTCAAAATGTGAAAGGGAACAAAAGCAACGCAATAACGACTTTTGCGACATTCTTCCGTACACAATCTCAGATACAAATCGGCACGAATTATTCATTCGTGAGAGAGAAGAAAAAAGTGCTCGTAGAAAAGCTGTTTGCTGTTCGACTGACACATTGGCAGCGGTCCAACCGTGTGTTTGACATCGCCTTTGTCAGCGATACTTTATCTTGGAAAAAGCCAAAGATTCGTTCGATAATTTTGACCAATTTTGGCCGAGAGAGACCATTCCCGAGAACGATCGGTGTAAAATAAATCGGTTCGTAAATCCGAGATAGGAAGAGTGTGTGCACATATCGTGCGTAATATTCATGCCGTCGCATGACTATTTTGTCAATCTGTCCGTCTGAATTGGCAGAATTCGTACGGTTGGAACGCAAGACTGTATGCGCGCTGCATGCTTTACACGATACTCCGGCACATAATTGCGTACGGACTTCCGCAGAGAGAAAGAAAGAGAGAGAGAGAGAGAGATAGAGAGAGAGAGAGTGAGTGAGTGAGCGCGTTCCGCGCGTGTTGCGACGCTCGCGATAGATGTATGAAATGTCAGAAATATTCGCGCGAGTTTCATTTCGCCATCGTTAATAAGGGGACTTGATATGATCTCTCAACGAAAGAGAGATCGTAATAAATCGTTTCTTTTTTTTTTTTTTTTCTTTATTTTTTTATTCCGCCGACAAAGCGTGTTCGCGTAATAATGACGGACGCTAAAACGATTCTCCGATTATATACGCTCGATCTTATCCGGCACAAACATAAACCACAAACACAGTTTATCAATTATAAGTAATTAAAGGATATTCGATCCTCTAATTGGCGCTCAATCTCTTTTTATGCATGTCGAGAAGGGACTGGTAAGTATCAGACACGCTCCTCTGAACTATATTTATACTTAGTGAATAACGAATGCGAGGAATCAATCAACGATAAACATTAATGGAAGAACAAAAATTGGAATTGGAAAGAGATTTTACGTTACGTTTCCTTAATTAATATATTTCGAACGCATTAACATTTGACAGACGCAACGTCAACTAATATTTCGCGCGGAGTTAGTTTTGTTTAGAGCCATTGTGTAATTTGATTGTTGGTTTTTGTGAATTGTATACACCGTATAAATATGCATTCTTCTCTCCACCGGACAACCTTCAAAGCTTTAATTATAATTAATGCGAAGCGATGAATTATTCTCTTCACGTGAATTATTTCCCATGAATTATTCTTGGGTTCTTGATATTCCACTCGCAATCGGTTGTAAATGCATTCTCTCTAAAGGCGTCAAATTACGATTGTCGATATTCCTCACATTTAATGCAATACGTTCAATAAGAAATTATAATTGTAATTAATTATATGTACGAAAAATAAATACGACGGCGCGGCGTAAAAAAAAAAAAAAGTATATCGTCTAATAGTTTAGTAGGGAAGATCTTTTTCTAATTGTATGAAAATTTAATGTCTTTTACAAAGATAGCTGATTATCGACAGCTAATTACGTTTGATTTTGCATTACCTTTACACTTGTATCTTTAAAAAAGTCTTGCTGTGTTTATCTGTTGCCTGCATTCGCGTCAGGAGTGGCCCAAATTCGCGCAGCAGCTGATGGAACTCGGTTGCACCTGGACCACACAAATAGAGGTGAAATATCGCCATTAGTTTGCAATACTTTTTTTATTTGCAAGTTTTTTATACACATTTATAAGAGTATACTCTCGGCATTGTTGTTATACGCTTTTCCCTTTGTAAACTTCGTATAGAAAGAGAAAAAACTTTCCGGAGAAAGTTTTCGGTCGAATCAACAGTGCCGTGCGGTTGTGTGTTAAATGACCGACGAAAAATCACGTTACTCACGATGTATGTATAAATATAAGTTGGATACTTTACCAAATCGCGAGAAAGATAAATGATAATTACATACGTACCGCATATTGCGAGTTGCTTAACTTGCAATATGAGAAAGCAAAACTAAACACGCACGTACTTTACGTACGACTATTATTAACTATCGTCACATGTATTTTCCGTGCGTGAAACTCGGTTTGCACGTGCGACGAAGGAAAAACGCGCGTATATAAGTATATAATATCAGGTCGGAAACTACATAACTATAGATTCAAAGTGTAAAATATTATACACGCGATGTGGAACACCGCGTATATATTGGTTAGACAACACCTTGACATATGAAGTTCACGAATTTTGCATAATATATAATAAACTTGTACGCGTTCGCTTTCGAGTGCGCTGATGTTTAAAACATCACCGCACCGTCGAGAGAAAATTTTCGAACGCGGTGTTTTAGAACCGAGAAAAAAACGCGCATAGGCTGCGTTTGTATAAAATAAATTTATTGCAAGATGTGTGTATGTGTGGGGGGTGACTAATGATATATATCGTATATACATAGAGAGAGTCGCGTTTTTCTAATTGATATCCGGCTGGAGCTCTCGCGGAAACGCGTCGTTACGTATGCACATACGAAAGTCACACATGTATAATACAATAATATACACACCATCGTGCGTGCTGCGTCCAGAGAAGAACCATCTATGGCTTTAGATATCGCGCAGGGCCCTTAACAATACCCTCCTTTTTGCTCTCTCGCACACACAAGTGATCGTTTACCGTGTTCGATATATCGCCCGGCTACTCGCCGATTCACTCGGATGTAATGGAGAAATGAAAAAGACGATATTTCACGAGATAAAAAAAAATAAAGCGCTGTGTATCGAACGTATCTATGCGTATGTCGTTTTTCGAAATTGTTCTTCGATATCGATGTGTCTAAAAATCGCAGAGACATAAATTTGCTATACGGATGTTTTGTTTTTTTCTTTTGGTTTCCAGCAAAAGAATTTATATAAATTGTGTAGATAAATTGAATGAATAAATTCGGTCAAGTGGAAACTTATACCATCAATATATATATGATGTGGCGGATGCGTGAAGCAACGTAACGTTCCCTGCGGACATAAACACGTGCAGTAAACGCAAAAAGAAATTTCACATTTAACGGGGTTTTTCGAGCGAAGAAAATCGAACCGTATACAATCGACATTGTGCGGACAAATTCTGAAGGAAAAAGTAGCGGATACAAAATGATGAGATTTTATATATATATATATATATAAAATAAAGTAAAATGTAACGAATAAACGAGTGTATTTACGGTTCGATCTTCGTACTTATTTCTCCCTTCGTACTCCTCTCTTCCGCTGTTTTTCCCTTCCGCGCGCGCGATGTCTCCCTCGCGGATCGATCTATAAAAAGCAACGCGAGATGAATCAACGTTGCGCGCGCTCACACTTAAAGACGAATCAAAATGAAAACCGCGACAGCTATCTCTTTTTCCTTCGCATGACTTTTTCACGGCGTAAGACTTTTCACGTTTGCTTCTTTGTTTCTCTCACTTCAGATGGACACGCCAGTGCAGCCAAACCCGATCGGAACGTACATCGGTTCATCCAAAAAAAAAAAAAAAAAAAAAAAAAAAAAAGAAAAACTCAACTCTTTCTGTGATGTAATTGGTTGAATTATCGGTGCAAAATATTCTCAAAGAGAAACTTCGATTGAGCGTTCTATTTTCACGAACGCACATTTGCATTTGGCGCGTATCTTTGTTTACCGAAACTTTCACGTTGTTTATTTCTCAGAGCGACATGATCAATGTCGGGAGCGAATTAGGCAGCGGGGATGCGGGTTACTTCAGCACGAGTCCACAAATAGCGTATCAACCCGCGACAACGACTACCACCGCCACTCAACAGCTCACGCCCCAAACACCGAATACACCTACAATTATTCTCACAGGTATTTCCTCGATATTGAATGTATACATGTCTAGTGCGGGCGATAAAATTTTTAATAACGTTTTCGATAACACGAGAGATACTCGAAATACAAAATATCTCACTTGTTTTATCCGCTCTCACGAATATCTCAGTTTTTAATTCTATTTCTGTGCGCAATGGCATTTCAATTGTTTTTATTCATAAAACGCATAATAGAAAAATTGTATTCACGATGTGTAACAAAACGTACAAATTTTATACGTTTACAGAAACTGTCGCTTATATATTTTGTTTAAAAAAAGAAATGCATAATCTGGTAATAGTTTAAAACAACAGAGAAATTAATTATTAATATTCGATAAAGAAAAAAACAATATTCTCTGTTGCAGACTTCTCTGGTGCGGACGATCTTACAAATCCAGAATTCGTGAAAGACCTCGGAACAGCAATGATGGGCGATTTTGACCCAGAAATGTTCCCAACCGACGAGGCTCTCAGACAGGGTCTCGATCCGATAGACATGGATGGTTTACAGATGCTCGACGACCCGACGATGGTCATATCGGATCAAGCCGAAGCCCATTTTAGGTTAAATCGACTCTAAGGGAAGAGATTTTACTTATTACCAACATGCCCGTATCGACTACTGGTTAGGTAAAATTAATTCTGTCCAAGTGTCGCGATTAATTAAAGACACTTTGACATGGGGCAACCACTTCTTGGACACTGGCAGATTTGCAAGGAAAAAAATCGCGCGTCAATATTATATTATATAAACGTATTTGCGTATGTAAATAAAAAGAATTTATAAATTCTTATTTATAGCGTATATAAAAAAGAAGAAAGAGTTTTACATAAATTTACGCGAACAATTTTTTATGTCGTAACGAAACTGTTCTATATTTCTTTAACTTTCATGTCGTATGCATAATAAATACTGTAGGATCAGTATGTTGTTTTTATACGGAAATAGTGTATTTGCGCGTACGAAGAACTTTCGATACTGTTTCGGGAAAGATAAGTCAGTGGTCAATGAAAGTTGTCTCCCACTCGTGATAAAAACCGTTACTTTTGATGACGATTATAAGTAATATAAATCTTTATTAATCTCCTTTTTTTTTATTTTACACTACTTTGTATATTGTATCATGTATGATCTCTATGAAGCACAAAAAAAAACGTTTACTGATTTATACATGCTTTTATCATAATGCAATTATAGCGGAATAAACCCATCGTTTAGGCCAATTTAAAGTTTAAGAGAAGAAGATGATCGATCGCGCTTCTCTCACGACGGAGAAGCATTCAAAACGCATAAAGACATAGAAGTGAGAGAGGAGGGAGATGCCTATCGGCGGTACACGCCAGCGTAGCATTGTAAATGTTTACTTTGTTTTCCTCATTATATACGTCCTCACTCGAGCAACTTTTGCAATTCCGCATTTATCATTTCTTAAAGAATAGGTCGTTACAATTTTTTCTCCATCTTTGTCACACACATAAAGTATTAACGTATTAACTCTTCTTGTCGCTGAATATACATAGTGTGATGATACAAAAAAAGAGTAGGAAGAAAAAAAAATTGTCCTACGCGTGTACCCTCGACGGTTGTCAATTGTTTTTTGAAAGTAATTTACTATACTTTATATATATTTTTTCGATAAAACTGATCAAGCGTGAAGTTAAGCTAATTGATGACTAATCGCATCAAACAACACAAGATGATCCTTGTATCTGTAAACATCGTAAATAGCGTACCCACACTTTTCTCGATAACATTCGAATTTCTCATTCTAGTTGCAAGCGTAATGTGTAAGCAATTAATGTTTACGGAATTATATCAGGCTATATTGTTCCGATAAAAAAAAAAGAAAAAAAAAGAAAAAAAACAAAGTGTCAGAATACCCACGGAATAGCGTAGCCTGATGCGGTGCGTACTTCAGCACACATGTACATCTCTCTTCACTTTTACATAAAATAGGTCGAGATTCGAATACATCTAAAAGAAATAGTAAATTCGCTATTGTAATAATATCATGTTCATATCTTATAAATAATGGATCGTTCTCTGTCTCTTGCGCGAGAGTAAACAGATATATATCGATGGGATAAAGAAGTTCCGGTAAATACGAAGTAAATAATGAAAAAAAATGTCCCTTTTTACAATATCGTTGTTACACGTTTAATTAGCGTTCACTTCGTAGCTACGGCAACTTTTTTCCCACAATGAGACGGAAAATAACACGGAAGGAATTTTATCAATATGATCTTCGCATATTTAAAAATGTGATTAATGTGACCAAGAGTTGAGTCATCGACATATTCAAAAGTTTATCGTAGTAAATGAGATTCTCTTCCCGTTTGCTCTCTCTCTCTCTCTTTTACTTGAAAAGAAAAAAATCTCGTCCGCGTATATGTAAGAGGTGCCAAATGCGCGTAGATATTCGTCGTAGAGTGTAAGATCGTGCTGTCAACTCATAATTGTGCAATATAAACGTAATTGTATATGATCGTTTAAACGTAAGATCTAAACCAAGTTAAATGTTACCAGGATCGTAAATCGTCAATTTATCATTGTAATTTTAATCGTAAAAAAAAAAAAAGAAGAACGAGAAAGACTCGTAAAAACTGAATATAACAACAAGCACAGGATCTTTGTTATGATTTTGAAAAAAAGACGAATTTATACACATCAAAGAACTCTATCGTTGTATTATTCTTAACAGACATGTTGCGGACTATACATCACTGTCTTTCGATAACGCTGCACACTTGCATAATTTGCATATCTCACTGTTAGATAATTCTCTAATATAGATTCAAGAGATGGCTGTTATCTGACAAACTATCAATTAACCTGCATTAATATTAAAAAAACAAACAAGGATATGTGATTGCAACTGTCAATGTTATCTGCTGTCAAAGATTGTTTTAGCAAGTTTTGTATACGGGTTTTTAGTATTTGTAAATATATAAATTACTAGCAGAGCTTACTTTGTGTAAGAATTTTAATTAGCGATGAAATTTTTTGAGACAGAATATATGTAACAATTCCGCAACTGTGTAACCACATCTCTCATTTAACATTTTTATAATTCGGATGAGTTAGAAAGCAGATCTTCAAGAGCGAAATGTTTCCGAAATTAGAAAACAACATTCGGCTCTTACCGAATTAAAATTTTCTAGTTTCAGAAAGATAAAATAATAATAATGATAATTCATCGCGCAGCACGGCAAAACTATCTTCGAAAACACTTGTGTAATTGCGTTAACTTCGTATTACTTCTTTAGTGTATCTGTGCTGCACAAAACCAAGTTGAAGTCTCAATCAAAATGAATTTTAAAATTCTTCCTCTCATTCTGTTTTATCCTGAATCCCTTATCTTAACTTTTATGTCCTCCTATTAGGAAAGTTTTCCTAACTTCTTTTTTTATCATTTATCTTAAACCACACATTTCTCTCTCTTTCTATCTCTCTCTCTCTCTCCTCTCTCTTTTTCCCTCTGCTTTATCGCATCGAGGAAAAGAGAGAGACCGGCTTACGATAGATAAAATCCTAAGTCTGTATAACGTGCAATTAAAGAAACTGAGATAAGCAGCCGAATGAAAAGAAGAACGAATTAGCTGCTTAGTCTCGCGACAGATCGATCTGTACCGCGCGCCGTTCTACTGCGTCGATCCGTGAGGGTTTAAATGAAAGAAGTTTGTAATATTTGTACATAGTATATATATATAGCCATGTTACACACACATACACACACATACTGTGGTAAAAGAAAAAATTTATCTATTATTATATATATAAATAATATTATATATAAATATTATATATATTACCTATATATATATGTAATACCGTTACGTTGTTGTACTATATTATTATTATTATTGTGAACACCATTTCTCAGACATCGATTTTTTTAAATAAAAAAAGAAAAGAGCTCTTTCGACACAACACTAAATACCAAGCCAAATCCGTCACGTTATTTGCCACGTGTGCGGCTCGCTTGTGTCGGCTGTAATGTACACACAACCTGTCTCGCGCGCATCTCGCATTCTCGGGGGGTTTTTTTTTTTTTTCGCACGATATGTATTTACACGATCCGCTCGCGATGCGCCGGTAAATACGTCCTTTGACATTCGTTTGCTTTTTCTATGCGATGCGCGATATCATAGGTTGCGCAAATATCAAAGATCACTTAAAATGCGTATACATACAGCGATTAGGTCATCTCTATCAATCATTGGTACGTAGCAGTTATGCGCGCGTTACGCAACTTTCGCAACAAGTTTGAGTAAAGCAATATATATGTATATATATATATAGTATATTTCGATATGTATATATATATATATAATATATATACACACGAGACCAAACCATCTTGACCATCACGAAAATTAATTTATATTTCAGAGAAAAGTATTATCTTGAGAAACGCGTCACGCAATTTTAATTACGCATCGAGATGGATTCGCGCGATAATAGAATAATACCTGATACGAATTTTGCACGCGACCGTAATACACTTATAATTTTCTCTCAATTAACTTATTTCACATTTTCTGAAAACATATTACGATTCCCTCCTTTCAGTTTCGCTCACGTCTCTCGTCTTGAGACAAGTAGCAGCATCCAAATATAAAAAGTATTCATTCACATGTACACATTCACATTACACACACACACACACACTCACTCGGCCAAGTAAACATCTCTTTAACATTCAAGTTTTTCCTATCGACACTATTTCTCATCGTTTTTTGAATCCTCCTAGCCGTCGATGTAAATAACTGTTTTATATTGTTGTAAAGTAGAATGATTAACGGAACGAGAGCAAGGGCGGATTGTATACTTCGGAGATATTACGGGACACAATGCCGGTACTTTGCGGCGCGATTGTCGCCGTTTTTTTCCGGCAATGTCCACAATGTAAGCGCAAAAAAAAAAAAAAAAAAAAAAAAAAAAAAAAAAAAACCAGTAACAAGCGTTTTGTGAAATAAAGAAGCAAATGTCGATCATTCAATGTCGTTTTGTTAACGCATCACGTTCAGCAGTAATTATACAATCTTATAATTATACAATCAAGAAAAAGATACACACGTAATAACACACTTTATATAATTAAATGTAACAAAAACTTAATATCTGTGAATTGTTGGAAACTTATTGTCTGTTATTTCAAGTTGTTATCATTGGCGCAAGCACGTATTTTTTTCGCGCAGTCGATTTGTGCACGCTGCACGTTCGTCAAGTGCCCGCGTTCTCCGGGTTTTCTAACTGATCTATGGTGATAATTAATAAGCAACGCCTTCCGACGATCGACAAAGTCATTGTACATAATGTTTCTCTAGTGTGTACTGTGTGCGGAGAGGTTTGAAAATCAATTGATTGATTTCGAATTTTACTGTCTCTGTTAAATAAATTATAAAAATTTATCAAAAATAAAGTTATAATAATGAATATTGCCGAAGCGCGTGCGTACATCTCCATCGTTGCAAACGATGCGTTGACGATCGTGTGCAATTTACTTTGCGAAAAGAAAAAAATCGTGTTTTTTAAATATAGCTTGTAACGATATTTTAAGATTGTTAAGAGAGAAGCGTCCGAGAGAAAAAAAAACAATTCGACTCGTTTTTTATATCTTTTTGACGCTCTACACGACCGGCGTAAAACAAAAAACAAAAAAACAAAAAAAAAACCCAGATTTATAAGTATATAATTAGCGGTAGAAAACACATAGTTATTCACTTTTGTCAAGAATTTATATATCGTTCATTTTAGGCTACAATTAAATCGACTCGCAATCTCTGAATGTCTCGTGATTCACCACACACCGTAGCATTTTATATATTATTTCCTTATAAAATACATAATCCTTTCTAAGCGCAAGCGCCGTATACATATACCTATATATATCTCTCGCCCTCGTATAGAAGAGTTTATAATGTTCTATTACACGTGTAAATCTACGCTTATGTATTCCTATTATTCAGTTCTCTGTTACTGCTACAGTTTCGGAATGCGTATTTCATTTTTTTCTGAAATTTCATTTTCCGCCACGTGCGTGGAAATATTTTTTTTTTTTTTTTATCAAATTGCATATTTTGAATATAAGCAGATACATGCTAGGTATTGTTATAGTTTACACTCGAGAACTTCAAATTTTTGCATCGGAATCGCTGAGCACGCGTTTGACCCGCTTGTATCTCGCCAGAGCATCGCCAGATTCGCTTTGCAATCCGCCGAAAGCCTCTTTGTATTCTCTCGCTAAACGCGGACTCAGTTCTTGCGAACTACCGGTGAGAGATACCAAGGAAGTCTCGCCCCCCGATGAGGCGCGATTCTCCCCTCTCTCGTTATTCTCGTTTTCGGACGGATAAGAGTTTGGAAGCTGCAACAATTTTGCATTTTTATTGACATAAAATTACGCGACGCATTTTATTTTTCGCCATCGTAAAGGAACACTTGATACTTTGCAAACATTGTTTTATAAATTAGATTTTTTTGATATCTTACCATTCTATCGTCTGTATGGAGATGATAATTCAAATCTTGATTTGCGAATAATTCATTGTTTGGTGTGACACCTGTTCGATCGGATGTGTAACGTCTCGAGCGTCTCTTCCTTGACTCACGGTCGTTGTTCACCAAGAACATTTCCCTGTCACGTTCGCGTTTCTTTTTGACGAGTCTGTTCGCGGGCAACTGTTTGGAAATCACGGATTGTCTCTTTGCACTTTTATTCTCGTTCGAAGCATTCGACTTGTCGATTTCGCGGGAACGACGTTGCAACTTGTTGCGCTGTTCCTTTGCGAACCTCTTGTCGTTATTTTTCCTCGCGACTTCGTCTTCTTTTCGCACGGATCTTTTCGCTAGAGTCTGTCGCTTTTCGATCAATTCACTTTCGACATTCCGTTCTTCTTCCTCCTCGTCCTCGTGTTTCCGTAGCTCATCGAATTTCGCGTTGTTCACCTCGATATCTCGTATTCGCTCTTGCGCCTCGATGTCACGTCGGATTTCTTCCTTAATGAAATCAATCTTCCGTTGAATCTCGTCTTCTACACGTTTCTCGTATTCCGCATTCAAGTCGTCGTTCGCCGACGACGGAGCGATTACACCCGTTGGCTCTTTGATCTCGGCAGAACCTTCGTTTGGTCTTGGAATCTCAATCACGTTCGATTCGGAGTCTTTCGTCTTGCTAATATCATCCGAAGCTTTGTCAAAACTTTTTGTCGACTCGACGAGAGAAACTCGATGCGACGAGGCAGGATCTTCTTCCGCGATCTTCAACTCGTCCAATTTCGGCGCGTTGTCCGGAGTTGAGTCGCTTTTGTCAACAAGCGATTCCGCAACTGCCTGATCTCTCTTCACGCGCGCGTCGTTTCGCGTCTCTCTCTTGTCGGCTTCGTTTGATGCGAATTCTTGTTCCTGCAACGCAGCCACGTCTTCTATTCTCGACGAGTCGTCTTCAGTTTCTTCGTAATCTTCTGGACCACCCAGGATGCCGCGCTTTGCGACATCTTTCGCTTCGTAGTCGTCGTACAGACTCGATCGTTCGTCCTGATCGGTGTACTTATCGTTAACGTTGCGAGGTAATCGCACGAGATTGCTCGCCGTCTTTTGATCTTGTCTCTCTACCTCCTCTTTGTTCGTTTCTTTTTCCGCTTCTTCCACGTAATCCTCGTTCGAGCGTTGTACACGATAACCGGCTGCAGTTTCGTAATCGGTGGATTTTTCGGTGCTTGACTTCAAATCGGTGTTCACCGAATTGGCGAATCTTTTCGAAATCCTATGTTTCTCGTTCAAATGTGTATTGCCATCCTCGAGAAGAGCGTCATTGTTTTTCTCGCGTTCCAAACTCGCTTCCTCCAGTTGCTTAGCTATTTTTTTCGCGGTATCTCTCGGTTGCGATATCGCGGCTATCTCTCGTTTCGCTCTGGAAAAAAAAAAACGCGTATATTTTCACAAGCGATATGTAACGAGGAATATTTTATATACGGTATATTTTATGCAGAAATATCGAGGAATATTTTACATATAAAACATCGTAATTATTTATCACATAAATACATAAAATAGAAATGTGCCGCGCGGCTTGCAAAACGTCACGGTTATTAATTACCTGCAAGTATCGTTGATGACTTTTGCATAAATCGGTTTCACATAAATCGGCGATTGCGTTACCTCGAACAGGATGAAGATGCAAATATAACCGAGCAATCGATTTTTCATAATGCGGCAAGAAAGCTCTTGCGATACATTACAGAAGAGAAAAAGGTTTGAATATGTCGTGAATAATTAAGTTAACATGGAGACGATCAAATAGTTAAATTTCACACTGCGAACTGTCAAATACGATACGAAGTAGGAAATCGTACAGTTGGGTCCGTAACGCGCGCCTTTACACGTGAAGTTGCGCCTTTCGTTGTTAGAACATCGAGGCATTGTATTACATTGGTGCAATTTCACGTAAAGGCGCGCATGGACCCGACCTGGACGCGACACGTCGCATCATTTGGTCTTGGAAGATATCCGGAGAACATGTTAACGAGAAGTCGCTTCGACTCGGCGCAGAATCGACTCGAGTCAGCAAATAAACGCGCGCGAAGGCTTCGGCCAATGAGCGCGCCGCTTGAGCACACGCCCTTCGACTAGCCATTTTGTTCGCGACTATTTTGCCCGCGTAAAGGTACGAATAGACTATGCGCGTATTCGTAATTCGTGATTCGTGATTCGCGATTCGTAGCGATTCATGAAAATTCTATGTTCAGA
>QVOA01004663.1:0-16213 GCA_014825685.1 Pseudomyrmex cubaensis | reverse complement strand
TGTCTTTATGAAATTGTCGCGTTCGCCACGTAGCGTCGGCAAAGGTTATGGCGTCAGTGTGAAATTGTGTCCGACGTTCTCGAACGCGCGAGGTCGCGAGTGGCGTTGGACGATGATTGTCGTGCGTTGCAAACTTCATTCGTCTTTGTGTGTCGCCGTAAAATCGTTACGATCGCCGCGTAGCGTCGTTGAAAATCGTGGCATTAATGTGAAGTTGCTTTCTTCCGACGGTCTCGAACGCACGAATTCGCGAGTGCCGTCGGAACCATCGCGAGTGGCGTTAGACGATGATTGTTGCAGGCTTTATTCGTGCAAATATATCGCGTGTGTAATCGGGAGTGACGAACATACATCGGGCGATCATCGTGGAATACGAATCGATACGATTTTGATTATCAATCTTTCTGTGTCGCCGTAAAATCGTTCGCGTATTGTCGAGGGTTATGGCGTCAGTGTGAAGTTGCTTTCTTCCGACGGTCTCGAACGCGCGAGGTCGCCAGTGCCGTCGGCCGTCGGAAGCATGTGAGTGGCGTTTAACGACGATGTTGCAGGATTTATTCTTGCAAATCGCGCGTGTAATCGGGAGTGTGTTGCGGGATTTATTCTTGCATATCGCGCGTGTAATAATCGGGAGTGCCGTGATAACGAATCGATCGCGAGATCAGTGTGTGATAACTGACAAGCATCTGACGGACCGCAGCGACGGAAGGACATCGACTGGTAAATAAACCGCCGTATTATCTTGCGTTATTCTATCTGCGTTTGTTTAGGTTTTTATTTATTTATTTAGTTTTTTTTTGCAAGACGGATATATGTAGCGTTTTTCTTTCTGTGCACACAGTCCTCGTTTCAAAACGTGTCTTTATTCGCCCGTCGGTTGATCTGCGTAATCTGTGTAAAAAGTTTGAGAGCTCGACGTATTGCGGTATTTGAAACGCGATCGACAGTCTCTTGCAAAATTGACAGCTGATGCTGCCTGTCACAGAGACCGCAAAATTCGAGAGTTTGATTTAACCAAGCTACGATTGGCAGCGGACCGATCGCGGAGCAACAAAAATTCGCTCGAAACTAGGTCCGCGACCTCCCGTTTGACGTCGCGCCCGATCAAAATGGTAATAACTTCGTTTCTATTTTCTTTCCTTCGCTATATGCGCGTCTTTCTCCGCCGGCGACTACTATTTACCGGAATTTTTCTGGCGCGGCAAACGAGATCCCCTTCTCTTCTCCATCTTCTCACCGAAAGATCCATTTATCCGTGCATGAATGCCCTCGTGTCGCTGATAAACCACGGCTATTCCGATGAATATAAATCCAATTGCTGAATGTATTATTCTAGCTGTACTTTTAAGCGTGATAAACCACCGCGCTACTCGATGAAAATTTCCTGACACTCGGTCGGATCGCACAGTCGAGACAATAATCGAAAAATGCTTGTCGTTGTGTTGTTGCTGTGTTACTGCGAAAGTTGTTTTGTCGCGATTATGCGACTGTAATGTACTGATGTTAGATAATAAGTTTTCTTCTTGGTTGAACGTTGAAATGTATGTTTCAGGTGGTAATAATGCTGGGCTTCAGCACCGTTATCTTGATCTGCTGCGCCACCCACGGGATCATCCACCATAAATCATATCATTCCCTTGTAGAAGACTCCACGGGCCAGGTGAATACGCATATATATTAATTAAATGATTAATGCGCGCAACGCATTGCGACACATAAATTGATCGAGTGATGATTGAATACACATTATAGATGTCTGAATGGTTTTGACATAAAAGTGTGAAAGTAAATTGAGTCAGTATTAACAGAAAAGTCTTGTACAACTTAGCAAAACATTTGTAATAGATTATCATATCAATTCTTTAATAGCCAATAATCATATAATAGGAAACGATAAGAATACTAAGAACTAGCTGCTTTATTACGTCTCTCGTTGCTAGGAGATTAATGAAATAAGCAAATTCTCTTTTTTACAAATAAAAATCATATTGTTTTACACACGTACAGACAAGTCCAATCGCTTTCATTGGCTTATATTAATTGGTTAATTTTTTAATAACTATTGTATACATCTTAATAACTACTAAATTTTATAAAATTGCATAATTGTTTGTTCAGATGAGACCCAATCTATTTTTACACTTTGGTTGTGTCAAATGGTTTCAGACATTCTGTATATATATTCTTTCCTACAATAATAAAACATACATTACGTGTGTATTAATCACCCTGGATTTTCTCTTACGCCACTGAACTCTCTGTATAATCCCTGGAATATCCCTGGATTTTCAATCGCGTACAATCCGCATTAAATTAATAATATCGCAACAGTTTTATTACGAAATACTCGAACGTACACAACGATTGTGAGATGTTGTGTTACTTATATTTATTTGAGATGTAAAAAAAAAAATATAAACTTTCGTCGTTCTCGCGTGCTCTAATGAGTATGTCGTATAAGAATCCTTTGCGCGAATTATGAGTTTGTTTTTTTTTTTTAAACAATGATACTTTGAACCGGTTCGGCAAAATTGTTAACGCAGAAACTCGAGATTCTTGAAGAAAACGAAGAGCAAGTGCATGCCCAGGCGAATTCCTCCCTCGTAATACACGTTTTCATTACGCTTGCTTGCTGAAGAGTCTAGGGCGTAGGCGCTCTCTTGCCTGCACTTCCGGTTCAACAGGCATTAAGATGAGTATCGTTGACATCGTTTCCGCCCGGAGACATTGCGCCCGGCTCGCGAGGGAGGAACTTAACGAACAAGACAAAACCGAGGATCTTAGTAGCAGAAACCGGGGTGGTGATGGGAGGAGAAGAGAGAGAGAGAGAGAGAAAAAAGAGAGCGCGCCTTTCTGACGTATCTCCCAAAGAAAAGTTCCGCTCGTTACAAGAACGGTCGCGAGCCGAACCCGTGATTTATTCGCTCAAATAT
This sequence comes from Pseudomyrmex cubaensis, assembly GCA_014825685.1. Taxonomy (NCBI): domain Eukaryota; kingdom Metazoa; phylum Arthropoda; class Insecta; order Hymenoptera; family Formicidae; genus Pseudomyrmex; species Pseudomyrmex cubaensis. The sequence continues at coordinate 13,280 of QVOA01004663.1, read as the reverse complement.
ATATGTCACGCTCTTCTCCCATCGGAAAGTTCGTAAAAACTTCAAAGACTCTTTCATTATTTATCGAAACTTGTGTAATTTGCGGCGGGAGAAAAAAAGCTGCCGTCGGTTGATGAATATCGCGCGGACACGCGTTATTCGCAAAAGGGGTTCGAAAAAGATAGATTAATTTTTATGAAGTAGAGAGAGAGAAAAAGTTAAAAATAGCCCATTGTGTGTTACATTCAATTAATATCGGTAGCTTCGTCGAAATACGAAAAACCAGATATATTAATTAGCACAGTGCGTATCAAGCAAATTCTTCATTTAATAAAAGTCATTAATTTTCATTGTTAATTTTTTTGCTATAATATTCATTGAAATTACTTTTTCCTCTCACTCGGTATATATATTATTATTCTTTCATTCGGTATATATTAATACTTCTTTTCTCATATATGTATATATATGAAATATATAATAATATATATTTTTAATAATAATATATTTAATAATAATATATTTTTAATAATAATAATATATTTTTTTTGTCTACACACACGCGCACGCACACACGCACACATACGGAAGACTAGACTACATTATCTCTTATCGACACATACGTGAATATGCTCTTTCCGTGGCCTCGTATTTTCCCGTAACTTGTTAGCTCGATGTGTCGCGCGATGTTCCTAGCAGTTTGTATACAAAGAATAATTAATTTAGTCACAAGTCTGCCTGCGACACGATTTTAACCCTTTCACCGTACACGGGTTCCGCTGAAGTGCACTTACACCGGTGCAGCGCAATGAAGTTTCCACTTGTGCGCTTGTGTGTGCGAACTTATTTACGACCGCGCCGCGAATACAAGAGATGCATTTGCTCCCTCCTAGTTTTCGACGTTGCTTCATTGTTCCCGTATGAAATATCGAAACTGGATTGTATCGGAAAGAAAAAACCAAATTGCACGTGCGAACTTGGTGTGAAAATTGGTTAGTTTTTTTTCTTTCTCTAAATTGCCGTTGCGGCTCACGTCGGAAAGAAACTCTGTAAATATCTCTATTTTAAACGTATACAGTTCATGCTCTCCGTCGCGCGACGGTCACAATCGATAACCTGCTAATTTAGATGCTTGGCAATGCATTTATCGCGCCAAGCGGAAACTGCAGCTCAGTAGTTGCGGAAGTGGCGTGCCGGCATGTTTGAATCACGCTGATAAATAAATTGGCGCGAGTCACGCAAAAATTTTTTTTAAATTCGTTCTTTTAAAAATACAATCGCTCACACATTGTTTCGTCGTATCGCAATTGCTCATACATGTAACAACGGCGATTCTTCGTGAATAATGTTTTCGCGCGCGTTTATGTAACAAGGAGAAATGCTAGCGAAATACTCGCGAAAATGTTGAATATTCCAGATTACAGACCGCAAAGAGTTAATACCGGATTCTATTACAAATGCGAGTAATGTGAGGATTTTCCTCCAAGTAACGTCACGGGCTCGTTGAATTTCTCATAAAATTTAAACGAGAGAATTATCTTTTCCGGCTAAAAAATCTCCGGTTTCACAACACTAAAATATATTTACGTATACGCATAACATTTTCACGCCAGGCGTCTTTTTCGGATGGGAGGAAGGGGAGGAAAAGAGGAAAGGGGAAAAAGACATGTTGGGCTGTTTGCGTTTGGGAAACACGTCGCTCGGACGCGAGTTAAATTTTCTAAATGAAGATCTGATTTATATCACTTTATCTCTGGTTCGTGCGTCCGCGGCTACGAGAGGATTAAACTCTACGTATGCTCGTCGTACGTCGTCGTAGTCGTCCGACAGAAAGTCGGAGATCGGGTTCTGTCTGTCGGCGGTGGCGGTCGACATCGCGCGCGCGGAAACGACGGAAACGGGCGCAATGGCGTTAGCCTCGTTAGCGTCGCCGGCTGCGCGAGAACCTACGATAAACTTTACGCGAGAATAATCTCGTTTCTGCTCCGCTCTCTCACGTTGGCGTAGCAACTTTCTTCTTCGTGGCGTTTGCTCGCTCGTCCGCTCGCTCGTGCGAATCAGAAGTCCCGCAGAATTCTTCGCGCGCACGCGCGGTTTCGAGAAACAATAAGTGCCGGCGAATTAGCGGAGTACATGAGCGCCACGTGTTCTCCGAGAATTCGGGAAGAAATAGACAAACGGGACGGGAAAGAAATAACGGAGCGAGTGCTGCGAAGTTAAAAGTTTCGAAATGCCGGGTAATTTGTATTCATATTACGGCGGCGCCGCTGGCGGCCGGATATGCACCGGCGTGAAGGGGTAGGGGAGGATACAAGGAGAATTTTCGTCGGCCAACAAGTTCGGAAGCGCGCCCGCGCCTCTCGCGTTTACGAGTCTCGGTACTTAAAAGCTCATTTCGCTGATTTGTGACGTCCGCGGCACGTTCGCGAAGCTCGCGTGCTTAGCCTCACTGATATCAGTCGGCTCGGGAACGGACGAGAGAACGGCGGAAAGAACGAGCTTGCCTATTTCTCGTTCTCTCTTTCTCGCACATGCATGAGAGACGGAAGTCTTGAATATTATGAAACGCCACCGCGAACGAGCAAAGCTCGTGTTTCATTCTATATACCGCCGGCGATTAATATCGCGTGCTTCGTGCGAGAGAACCAACTATCCGTCTCTGTATAATTAGACAATAATATTGAAAAAGTAATATTAAAAAGTTATTAGAGCCGCGGAGTGTCTGTGACATTTATTAATTCAGGGATGTTTTCAATTTTAATGTTTTTCAACTTAACTTGACTGAAATTTGGTCACGGAATGAATTAAGAGGCGAATCATTTTGCCCGTGTACTTATAATTTGTTGTAAAGGTCAAACGCTAAGTGGATCAGAAAAAAAAAAAAAAAAAAAATTCTGATACAATTAAAAATAAATTATTACGCCGTCGGTGTTATCGGCAATTAGCGTTTGATGATCGGTGAGAGGACAATTTCATCTTTCTCGCGGGGAATTATTATGGCGACACGGGAAACCCCATATGCCGCGTACAGTGTCACGAAATCGCTTTAATTCTCGGAAAGCGTTCAAGAATTTAATGAAACGAAAGCCTCGAAAATTATGAAAAGCTAGCGCGTCTAAGACTCTCGTGCTTTGTTTCCGACGGTCGTCGATTAATATTGCGAAGGAGCCGAGGCGCGGCGCGACGGTATAATTGAAAGATATTACAAAATTTATGCTCGGTAATATGAAGCAGCAACGACAAAGATAATGGAATCGCGGATTGAGCACACGGTCAACTGCTCGACGAGAAAGATTAAAATTGTTCGCGTTTCGAAAACACACGCGCTCTCGCGCGCTCAAAATTACGCGTATCGCGTTAAATGGGATTCATATTCGCGTAATATGGCGAAACATACATACGTCTAACTGGGATTCAGCGCGACATAAATACGCAAATCACGGAGAAAAACGATGTAAATTGCAGCAAATTTTCCGAAAATGTCGCTTTGGGAACAAAACAAAACAAAACAAAAAAAAAAAAATCTGCTTATAAAATATGAAACGAATTCCTCGATGAATCGTGTACGGATACACGCGTGTACGATTACGGTGATGAAAGGGCGGATTGAACGAGCTATTTTTTCGGATCTATGTTGGTAACTACAATCTATCAGAGCGCCGTCCACGAGAATATCGGATGGACAACCGACTGCGGAATCAAAGTAGCTACAAAATTTTTAGCGGCACTCAGCGCAGGCCGTAAAACTCTTGTACGCTTAACCGCCGCTGGTAAATTCCCGGGCATTTCGGATTTCCGGATTAGCTGTGAGACGCGTCCGTGGTTCTTAAAAAAAAAAAAAAAAAAAAAGGAAACCCTCACGTACACGGAGACGTGTTGTACGTGAGCACACGACACGTGAGCGGAAAATGCGAAATTTTTTAACGTTACGAATGCGGACGGATGTCCGCAGATGGCGTCGAATATTTCGCGGCTCGTTTCGAAGCGGCAGATTGCGGCGGGACGAGCAATAACAAACAACCGTGGCACCACGGCTCCGGGATTATTGTAACTTCGCCATTTTCCAGCAGGACGAGAGTTTATTAATATCGCAGCTGGAACAGGCGACGCCTCCATTCGGGACGTTGCGCGGACGGATTAATGCCGCGCTTACTTCTCGTTTACGAGATTACCCGAACTACTCGTCCGCCTGGGATTTAATGCAGGTACGTAGAGAGAGAGACCGACCTCTCCCAATATTTAGCTCCGAATATCCGGCGGAAAGCGAACTTTTCCTCCCTCTCCTCCGAATTCCGGAATCGCGAGTGGCGAGACCTGTGCGCCCGTGACGGCGCCGCGCGAAAACATTTATCGACGAATTAAACCGCAGTAAAATGCCCGGGACCCGTTACGAACCCGCTCAGGCGGTAGTCAACAAGCTTCCTGGCATCCTGCCGCCGCATCCTTTTCCCCAGGCACGATATCGACTTCCCTGGATAACGGTGTTTTTCAATTTACGCTAATTGCGCGCCTCGTAAACTCTGTTTACCGGTGACTTTCGGTTTCGCGGCGCGTTTCTCGTCGGGGCGCACGGATTCTCCCTCTCCTCCTTTTTCTCTCGGCCGTGCTAATTCCGGAATGCAATTTTTCGATTAATTTAGTATTAATTTATTATTTCGAGAAATTACGACGACACAAAATGTATTAGTCCGTAACGTGATTTACTTGCTTCACGACGGGAAGAGACCGTTTGGTTACACTTTCGCGCGCGTATCAAGTATCTTGAAATATCTCAGCAATGCCCAATAAAAAAAAATATTACGCGCCTTTGTGCTGTCTGTAAAATTTAACGGTGTTGGTGGCGTATCATAGTTTACACAAAGAAATTGCTCTTAAATGCAGAACACGCACAGTTTACAAGCTAGTAACACCGAAGCTTCACAATGCTTTGAGCGTTCAGCTTCAAAAGCTTCTCGCTTTTACCTTTTATTCTTACCTTTGCTCATTTTATCTTGGAAATACCAGTTAGGCGATGCTTGATTCGGCGGGGTTTGCTTTATCGCAAGATTCCGATCTCTCCGTGTAACAAGCTTGATACATTTTAATGCAATTATAACTTAAACACAAATTTTAAAGTAATTGATTATACAGACTTTATGTAATGCAAAATATCCGTGTAGAAGTAAAGAGAGTACATTGCGCGCTCACAATTTTCAATTATCTTTATCGAAGGTTTTCTTTTTTTTTTTAATTTTCCGTGTCAAAGCATCTTAAAATAACAGGTATATTTCCGCGACTGTTTTGTGTCAGTAGCCGCGGAAATGTATTAGAGTTAGGTCTATAAAAAACGTCTCACATAATAATTTAAATGAGTGATTGACGCGATTTACTCTGTGTAATCACTTCTATCTCTTTTTCGATACGAGAAAAAAATAGAAAAGAAAACATCACCGCGTCATCTTCGTTTCGATTATTTCGATTCCGCGATTGATGCGTTTCCGTACTATTAATACGGTGCAGCGCAATGAAATCGTTCGTTCGCGTATCGACAGGCACGCCTGCAGTGTTGCGGAATTAACGAAGCGAGCGACTGGACCAAATACTCCGTTCTGACCGAGCTCCCCTCGTCCTGCTACTCAACCAGGTTCGTACAACACCCTGGAAACATCCTTGAGTGCTCGAGACGGCCCGGCGGTGGTAACGCAAGTTTCAGATTTAGTACCGAGAGAGTTGCCTCGAGGACTCGTTCGAGATGAGAATCCAACAAGCGCGCTAAGCGCCGTCCTGGTTACTCTTTAAAGAAACTCTGCTCTTAGCGCGGATCGTGTTGCTCGCCAAAACGCTGAAGAGCGCCGCGATCTCGATTTATCTCGCGCCGGCCTGATGAGCAAGTTTCTTTTAAGGCTTTTGCCAGACTGGAGAGGTGCCGCTTAATGCCGCGAAGATTCATGTCGAGGTCGCTCGAGTGCTCTGTAAGATCGATGAAATAAAAAGAAAAAAAAAAACGAGAGAACGCGCGCGCGCGCGCGCACGAGAAAGAAGGAAAACGTGGCTTCTCGCGAAAAGTGAGATATCAATCGCTTCATTTTAACGATTAAATTGTTTTTCGTCGCACTCGGAAAATCAGAACGGACGTCGCTAAACGAATGATAAAACTTTTAAATCGCCGACCGCGTTTGCGTTTCTCAGGAATTGACGGCTGCCGATACTCCTTATCGCGCCGCGGAATTTCTCGCTCGCGCGATATCCGACATTGCATTAAATTCGATAAGCATCGGGAACGATCGGATCTGGAACGACGCGGCGCGTTACGACTATTTAAAAGAGAGAGAGAGAGAGAGAAAGAGACATCAACGGGAATTTATACCTGTCTCCCCGTAATTGAACGGTGACACATTCTGGCGAGTGCGTTGAATTTCCACGTCTGTCACGAGGCGCATTACATCTCTCGCTGTATATAGAAGAGAGAAAGTTCGTGTCGTCTGTATATCGTAGCAGCGTGTAACAGACGTCTGTTACCACTTTTCGCGTATTTTCGAATTTCCAACTCTGTCCGCTCGACACGCTGCGTCTACGATACGTCATCACAAAGAGAGGTGGTGTGTGAGAGGAAGATGGAGAGAGAGAGGGAGAGAGAGAGAGAGAACGCGTAATCACAGTACGATTGTGTGTGCCTTACACCGGACGTAGGTACCTATATCTGAAGTCATTTACCGCGATCATTATTCCCATTTGGAATCGAGAGAGGCATCGGCCTATTGTGATAATGACGTCGAAGGCCTTTCATGCGGACCAATACGGCAATACACGTACACGTGTCCCTTCGTCGAACGCGATGTTGTGTGTTTAACAGACCGCGCTTGGCCCCTACGTTCGACAAACCGCGGCCATAAATTGGTTTAAATATTGATTCTCATTTTAATGCCGGGCGAATTGTGCTGTGCAAATTATACCTGATTACGTCATGTCGAAATCTGTCGCCCGCAAGATACGCGTTGCGGTAATTGCCACGTTAATAACCGATGACGTATGAGATTCTCTCTTGATTACTCTCCCCGCTCGAAATTTCTTCGATCGTTGACGGCAATCGATTTCTCTCGCGTTCTCGGGTTTCTCGCGAGAAACGGGGTAACATCGACGAGCATTTACAACAATACATTAAAAAAAAAAAATATGTCGTTTAACTGTCGGTGTCGAGTCGGTTCTTGCGACGTCGCTGCGAAATTTACGAGCTCTTTGTCAAGCATTAGAGAAAAATAAAATACTCTTCGTCTGTATTACGAGGGAAGTACAATGGGGCGGTTATCGTCTTAGCGGCGCGGACAAGGAACATTGATGATTCTCGTTCAATCGACCGATTGTTTTTTACAATCCCAGTCGTTAGTGTGAGCCAGGAGGTGATGAAAGTTGGGAGGGTGAATAATAATTTAAAGTCCAAAGCGAGAGTGTGGAGAAAAAACGGCGCATTCCGCGCTTGTTTTGTATATATATTTTTCATGAAAATGGAAAACTCGCCCTTTTCGAATATCGTTTCGTGTCTCTTTATGCATTTTTCATTCAAAGCAATACGTATCTTGTTTGCATTTTTCGTCGAGGTCTCTCTGTTCTATATATAATATTTAAAGATATATTTTGTGTTGAAAAAAAAAAGAAAAAAAACACTCAATAGGTATAAAAGATCAGATCACCAAGTTAAATATTTTCACACTATAAATTTAAATTATAGAAAGTTTTATATATTTTGTAAAGTGGAAAGTATAATATTTATATTTGCGCAAATGTTACGTTACCGTAATAGTTTCCGTAACAAGATAGAAATTTTTTCTTTTTTCTTTTTTTTTTTACTCCCGCACATTTCATCCGTTAATGCGTCCCGGTAAGGCCATTAATTATGATATTAATCGCCTAAGCACTATCAGAATGAAGAAGAATATCTTCCATTATTTTAATGGATTCTTTATTTACATAAGATAAAACCTAAAAACACCCTTATTTTTTCTGCTTTTCTTGTTATTAGAGAGTTTTTTACGTGATAATTTTAGAAATAAATTGTTGCACGCGGAAAAATATATTTAATGATTTTTCGGGTCAAAATTGACGAGAACAAAAAATTTAATACGAACAAACATTCACCAAAAATACACGTTAAAACACGGCTTTTTTGCAAGTACAAAATTAACGACCGCGCACACGCGTCAGTTACTCGAACGCGTGCTTCCGTCATTGTCAAATTTGAGACCGCTATCTTTGTCCCCGCTAAAACTGATTTCTCGTTCTAGCCAGCTAGCCATCGATCACGGCAAAGTAAACGCCGTCCGTAACGCCAGTGTGTCTCTCTAACGGACTCGAGATAGCGGCTATTAACGTTGCCAGTATTAGCACTTTGCCGCGAAGATTAAGTTGCACCCGAACAAAATTGCATCGCGGCTGGCGATCTTAAATATCCGTGCGCGACGCGCCGATGTCTTTTCCCTATTAATAATAATCATCATCCTCTCCCCGCGTCGTGTGTGTATTACCCCCGACGTCGTGTGCGGGGAGAGAATTATTTTTACCTATCGTACAAAGAGAGAGCGTTGCACACGTATCCGCGCATATGCGCATATGCGATGTCCGGCGGACAAACGAGGGTGCAAACAGGCCGGCCGAGAAGATCGATGCTGCACTCTTGCCGGCGAAACGTCACGCAACGTCGCTTATGCATATGACCCACGTTGGCAGTGAGGAAGGATGGCGAGTGAGAGAGTTAAAAAAAAAAAAATAAAATAAAAAAACAACAACAACATCAACAAGAAGAGAAAAAAAAACATTCAAAAAGAAAGAAAAAAAGAGACGATCGTTCGCGCCGCCAAGTCCGTGGAGCACGTTTTTTTTTCCCGTAGCCGCGATCACGTCCGGTTGCGCAACGCGACGCGACGCAATACCGACATTTTTATATCGGCGACGCGTCCGGTCACGCTGCGCGTCGCGACGGCACGAGATGCGAGTAAGCGCGTCAGGTGGTCATCTCTCGTCAAATTGATTCGAAAGTTAAGCTCTCTCTCCCGAGACGAGGAGGAACATTGGAAACTGCGGCCCTCCCCCTCGCGCAGTTGCTGTTATTCATCACGAGATCTCTCGCGTGACTCGCGCTTGAAAATGCTAGCTGTATAGTCGCGCGTGTTTCGTTTCCTCTTGTTTGCGCTTCTCGCAACGATTTTGTTGCGTATTTTGTTTTTATTGGCTCGCGCGTCCGTCACGAGGGAAATCCGGGCAACTCGCGCGACACTTTTTTTGTTTTTTTTTTTTCTTCCATCGCTGATGCGTGACTGCAGAACTGATGGAATATTTATGATTCGTATTATTGCAACCCCTCAAGTCACACGTGAAATAATTTTATTTGTAATATTTTCACGACGGTATCTGTTTGATTCGACGCGGCTGTCGCAATTGTCAGCGGTATTCACATGTCGATCAACAAAAACGGTTTTTCGATGAATTTTCGTTTCGCAGTCGTCACGCCGCGTGTATCAAAAGAGCGAGTTTATACAGCAAGATAAATATTTGTCTATTTAAAAGAGCGGGAGGACATTTTTCACAGCCGCCGCAAGCCTTAGATTAAAATTGGCAAAAATTTCCATACGTTCGATGAAATAACGCAATTGGATCGCCGCGCGGAAAATGAAAGCGTCAACCAACTCCGCGCTTGTAAAATTCCTTCGCTAATCAAAATTCAGTAAACCATCTGTAAATTTCTGTGCGAGAGACTCAACGCGATGGTCGGGAAACGTTGCGCGCGCGAAAGGTTGCGGTTCGTATTGACAAGCAACGTCAAATGCGATTCCGGAGAATCGCGCGCTCGCTCCGTCGCGGCCGCGTCGTCGTCGGTAAATCGCAGAGAAGCCGGGAGAGAGAAGAATCGCGGAGAAGACCGCGGCTAGCATTTTATTCTCATCGACGGGTGAGCTGATCCGAGCGTGCAGATAGAGGAAGGGCGCATTTGCCGGACCTGCCGTAACGCGCAACGAGCTGATACCGCGAGATGAACTTTCCGCTACTCGCTCTGCCGTGAAATACACGAGCTCACTGGGTCACAGCGGCCTCACAATGCGACACACCGCGCACTGTTTTATATTAAAACTTTCGGTCTGGTAGATAATCTCATTAGGACTTTTAATTTTAGTTCAAAAGAAATCACGGCGTTCCTTTGTCTCTCAAAGATTTTAATACGCGATATCACCGGGCTCGGCTCGTTCTCTCTCACGGGCGTCGAGCTTTTGCGAGCTTCTTCAATCATTCGCAGCTTAGTGCGGTTTTTCGAGCGAATAATACATTTTTCAAAGATGTTGAGATAATTTCTTCGGGAGTAACGGCCCTGTAATCGGAATTTCAGTTGCGCCTCGCGTTTGCATAACGCGTTAACGTGTGCGATTTATAATTTTTGTGCAGTAGATAAAACGCGCGCAATCTGCGGCTCGCGTGTTGCCGCCGGCCCCGCTCGCGTTGCTAATGCACGCGAAAAATTAGATCATTCGTAATGTCGCCGTCGTCGCTAAAAACGCGTTAAAATACGCGCCAAAAACGGCGCTTAAATATTCGCACGCGAAATTTCCCAGTTAAACTACGGATACGCGCGCGCCGCAAAACCGTTTCGGCCATTTGGATAACGTGTTTCACGACATGTTGTATCCGCGCGATACGGTGATAGAATCGGACCTATCGATGTACGAGATGCGGCGCAGCACTGAAAATTTAATTGCCGTCGACTAACGGACGTAATAACAGACGTGTATCAACTTGCAAATATCTAGTAAATTTTACGATTAAGTAGGTTCGATTTATTGGAAACAAGCTCTTGCGATGATATTTTACTACGGTACTAATAACGCGTTGTATACGCAACGCAAGCTCGACACGCGCGCGCATCAATAAACACACACACACATACACACGATGCATTATGTAACGACCGAATACGCGGCGGAAGAATAGCGCAGCGTGATGTCAAATGTTCGATAATTGCCTGGAAAAAATACGTTGCGCGCGATAGATTGTTGCTGCTGCGCTGTTATTGCGAGCGATTTTTATTACACAATTTTTGCTGAAACATTTCACTTTTTGTCATTTGGGTTTTTTTGTCAGAAGAATGTCTGCTATTATCGAAAATAGTCATACAATGTTGAAATGTTCATCTAGCTCAAAGGAATCGTCTAATTCGCGCGTGCAAAAATAAACGATGACGCGCATTCGATGAGAGAAATGCAAAATAATTCTTCAATATTTCGCGTCCCCGATATCATAAAAACGGCAGAAAATGTACGAGAAAATTGTTTCGCGACGATGAACAACTTCAACAAATTTCTGAGACGTCATATTTGCGTCAAAATTAATTTCTGAGATCCCGAAATATCTCGTGTAAAAAAAAATCCGCTCTCTTTTTTCGTGGCTTCTCGTGAGAAACGAGGCATCTCGAAAATCCCGAAAACGTTGGCGAGAAGTCGTCGCAACGCGACGACGTCGCTGCGCGTGCTGATACTCTTCCCGAAGTGGCTCGGGATGAAGCGGCGCCTTGGCGAGAGAAATTCACCGTCTCTGGTAGTACAACCGAGGCCGGAAGTACAACCACGGCTCTTCAGCGTATACACGAGCGGTTCCGCCACCGCCTCCGTCGTCGTCGTCGTAGTCGTCCCTTTTCCCTTCGGCTCTTTCGTCTTTCGTCTCCCTGTTTCTCCCGCCCGTAATTCCCCTTTAAGCTGCTGTGGGAGGTTCGCTCGCGTGTCACACGTAGCGCGAGGATGAATATACAAAGGCGCCTTAAGGAGATGCCGGTACTGATGTTCTCGATATTCACGCGCACGTCCACGTACGACGATGCCGTCGTCGTCGTTGCTGGTGCGCGTGGACCGTCGACGCATACTTAGCCGAGTATGTGCGCGAGAGCTTAGAACTGTGTGTGTGCGCTCGCGCGCGCGCGCGCGCGTTTGTATGCGGGTTTTCCTCGACAGGCTTACAGAAGACTACCGACTACACCGACCGCTGACGTCGCGAACAATAGGGCGATTAACGCGACGGGAATGTGGAAAAGCGGCGACGTCTTGCGCGCCGATAATGGAAACGCCTGGGCGGCTTGAAAGACGTGAAACGGGACGAGTAGCACCTGGACGGACGTTGAGCGGTTCAATGAGATTTTTGCCGCGCCGTGCTGCTGCGTTCCTTTTAGTCGTGCAGCTTCACACCTACTTCCTTTCCTTATCGTAACTTTTTTAGCGTTAATGACGTATAGCAGCAGCCCTCGACGCGCAAAGGGTTCTCTCTCTTTGCGCGCGATTAAGTTGTAAGAAGATAAAAAACGATTAATTGGAATTTCTTCTTTAATTAATATCAAGCGAACTCTCCTTGCGTTTTGACCTTTTTCTTAAATCTTTTTTGCGCGCTACTTAAAAAACTGGGAACATCTACATTTTGTATAATTAGATAATAGAGTTGCATCAGATAATTGTACAAACTGCTCAGTGCCAATCGATCGAGAAACGCACGAGGGCTATTATTTGTTTACGAAAGGTCGGAAATGGATAAAAACCGTTGAACTGAAAATATTCTATTTTTCGAGGTCGACCCGATCGCATTTTTCTGCGAGCGTCGTAACCAGTGGATTTTCCAAGCCGCTGTAACTACGGCATTATTGCCTTGAAAGATATTTCACCGTTACGATTGCCCTTTCACCCCGGCAGTATATATTCCTCCCGATTTTTGATACGGATCGCCTCAATAGCTTTTATCGTGGGATATCTTCGTTCGCGCGAGTGTGTGTACGTATTTCGCCCTTCTTCGCCCCCGGTTAAACACCTTCCCGTATCTTCCCGGAGGATATCCCTCTTCTAATCTCGAGAGAGGATCGCGAGAAGTACACACAAAAGCTCTCTCTTCGTCTTTTTCTAATTGGGATCACGCGACGCAGACGAAAACGTTTGGCTAAAGTTTGAAAATATCCGCATTTTTCTTCTTGTAAGCGCAGTCTTGCGACGTAAGAGAGTTTGGAAAATTTTATCTCTCGGATAAAACTGTCTGTAAAATAACTTTTTTAATGAAAAAATATTTAATCGCGCGGAAATAGTTGAAGCTAAAGTTTTGACAGTAGATCGCGTCGATACAAAATATTTTTATTGCAATAGTACGTAGTATTACTATACTACTAAGTAGCGTTTCGAGCAGGAATAAGATTTTTCTATGCAAACATCATAATATCGCATATCAATATATATATCGCATATCGATATATATCGCACATCGATATATATCGCACATCGATATATATCGCATATCGATATATATCGCATATCGAT
>QVOA01004654.1:0-13639 GCA_014825685.1 Pseudomyrmex cubaensis | reverse complement strand
TTCTTCAGTGTATAAAATTATGGATATAGGAAGAACTCAGTCCATCAGTCGTGTGTTGCCGACACAAAGTATTATAATTTCGTCCACGGAGTTGACATAACCGACAAAACTTAACGCAAAGTAACAACTAACGCGACGGCCACCGACAGACTCAGTCTGTCACATTGGCCATTTCCCTACTACTAATATTTCAAGAGGAAGATTTCTGAAGTTAAGAAGAAAATTAATCCAGTCGTCGTCGTCGTCGTCGTCTTGCGAAAGTGCGCAGCTTTGCAAACGGAGCGAGGAAGGCACGCGCAGCAAAGATCACCCGTGGTGGTGGGGTTTCGGGGTTGATGGGGGGTGGAACCCTCGAACCGAGCACGAGGCCAAGCACGCGCCGATGACACTTACGCACACGTTCTCAAGACCGTACGCCGCACGGGTGTTTCTCCTCCGTCACTCCTACGCCACGGATTATTTTCACGTCCGGAGTTGTTTCCGCAAATTGCGTTGCGCAAAAAAATATCTTTGTTTATTAGTTTTTACGCGAAGAGTTCAATGAAGTGAATATAGAAAACTTGTGACACTGATAAAACGCAATGCGTACATATTGCCCGCGACGAACGAACGTAGTTTACGGACGTTTGTTTCGGAGAATGGACTTTTAATTTAAAATTTATAACAGACACTTCAATACAACAAAGAGACGGAAGCGGTCGACGTGATTATTCATTCGGAGACAAAAAAAAAGCAAGAAGATGATTTGTAGCTGCGAAAATACGATACAAATGTAAATTCGCGCTCTTCGTCGTGATGTAAAGAGGAATTCTCGCGTTTCGTAGAAAATAAAAATCAAAACAAAAACTTCTCTTGCGATTCCGCTAGTGTGCGCGAAATGTGGCAACCGACAGATCTGTGCGCCACGTTTATGCAGCTGCGGATGAACAGTAACGAATTTCATTCGTGGTTTCATTCTAGGAAACCGTCCATGGACGACGTCGGAAATCCTACCTCCGTCAACGCACGGTGAGTACTTTTTTTTTTTTTTTTTTGTAAAGAGTAATAAATCTGATTTGCGAACGTAGTTGACGTAGTCATCTTACGCGGTTAGATGTAACAAACAATCTTATATATAAATAAGTTTATTTATTATTTACCTCAGATATTTTATTCCACAGAGAAATACACGCGGCAAAAAAAAAAGATACAACGAATTGCAATAAAAATTGTCGAACATGAATCTGACGTTTTTTTTTTCTTTTCGCGTTACGGGCAATTACATTTTCACGATGTTACAAATGCCTCGTAACGTTCGTTAATACCGACACTTCCCCACTGACTGTCCGAAGTGGCGGAGCGATTTTCGTAGGTAAGACCTTCCACCTACTGGGTAAATCTTATCGACTACGATCTACCCTCCGTTTCTCTATCGAGAGACCGGCCTATCTGCCGCCGTAACAATTGAACCCGTAATAGAATCACATTTATTCTTATTACCCGACGAGGTCAACCGACCAGCGAAACTTCGAGACCTTCTCCGCGCTCCCATCCGACTTCGGATCGGGCTTTCCTCGGTCGTTCCACGACCTGCGTTATTTTTCCCCCGAGCTCTCCATCGTTTTCTCGCCATCCCGCGCGGCGTTTTCATGGTCCACTTTTGTTTATCCCTGCGGTTTCGGGATAGATCCCGGCGCGCGAAACAGTCGGGAGTTATTCGACTTTCCCCAAATGAAAAAGAAGTCAAGTGTTTTTTTTTTCGATATATATATATAAGTATACGAGACTCGAATTGGATTGTTAACCCAAAGCGCAGAGAACAAAACTCGGGCGACGATGCATCATCGTGATAAGCAACGGCGAGATGCAAATCAACGCCGCGGTTTTGTTAGCCGACAATCCGGGCGTATTTAATATGTATAACCGTGACTCACACACATACACCACCCACCTACGTCGCGCGAAGAATCTGCCATTTCGTATCTTGCTCCTCATCTCGTGATATACTTGGAAGTTAAGCTGCAAGGCCATCAAAGTCTTTAACCGGGTTACCGGAGATGCCGCCATCAAGATAAATCGTAGAATTTTAGCATAAAAATTCTTCTGAATCTTTGTGAGTATTCGCAAATCTTCTTCTCTCTCTCTCTCCTCTTTTCTTTCTGTATATTTTTATTTGGAAAATGTTTATCAACATAAAAGATTTCACCGACAAAAAACAGATCAGTAAAAAATTGTGATCGGTCAAATCTAGTGTCGTCAGCGACGAAATATTCGTCAATTGTTTTATATATCTTTTACAAAAATATATATAAAAAAATAAAGCCTTTTTCAATTAACTCTTTGCAGACGAACTCCAACAGCCGGACTGTGAGGGTCCACGCGACTTTAAAATCGAATCTCCGTGAAAAATCAATATTTTTTCAATTTTGTTTTTTTGTTTAATCGAAAGTTTGAACAATTTTGCGTCGATAGGAAGAAAAACAAATTGAAAAAATAATATTTCCGAAGATATAAGCGTTTGAAAAAAACTAATTTTTACTAGAGACCAGTTTGAAACTTTTGGATGGATCTGAAATATCTGTCTACGAGGGGTTGAAATAATAAGGATTTTAGTATAAAATTTAAAAAAACGCAATTCGCATTTCGCACAAGGTGCAAATATCTAAAGATCGTGATTAATTGTAATTCGCCAAATGGCGTATAATACGAGATGCAACGTCGAATTGCGGGACAACCGATGCTCCGGGCGACAATTTTACAGCGAGACGCGCGTTCTGGCGTGCTACCGCGGCACGAACGCGATGAGCACGTAGATACGGAATTTCGCTGGAAAGGAGATAATGTAGGTACTCGCACGGTGCTCGATGTTACAATTCATTCGTCACAGCTCGTTGTGGCGATCCGTACAGTCTCTCCCGTCATTAACCCGCGCGTACAGATCTTCGGGAGAGAATCTTCCCGCGCATTAGCAGTCGCGATTTCGTCTTTCGGGAAGACTGCGGGATAAGTGGCCGTGGCAGTCGCGACCGTTACTCCTTCTGTAACATCATTAATATTAATGCATTCCGTTTCTTTCGGCCGTATTGTACTCGCGTCGACGACGACGACGACGACAACGCTTGTTCAACGCGCCGTCCAACAATATCACTCTCGCGTCTCTGTAAGTGACACTCTCCTCTTCTTCACTCCGCGTCTCTCTCTCTCTTTCTCTGTTCAACGTGTAACCAACGCGTCCGGAACGGAACGGAGTTTTGTCCGCCTGAGCTGAATATTCACACGGCTGGCCGATAAATAAGACTCTCAAAGAAGGAAAGCGAAACAAGCGAGCACGCCGCATTTTTCCTCCCCTCGCTTTTCTTGCCGCTTACGGCTATCGTTCACGCGGGAGGACCTCCGCGGGAGGACCGTATTGTTGCGAGAGATTTTCTCCCGTCTTACGAAACGCCGCGTCGACGACAATACCCGCCATTGCTCTCGCTCCGGTGTAACCGATGCATCGCGTTACGCCGGAATCCGTTTCCGCTCTTGTTTTTTGCCGTCCGTCGAGGAAGAAGTAAGAGGTTATTATCAGCTCTCGATAGGAGAAAGCTAGATCCCCATGCCGTTTCTATTTCCCAGAGAGACGCACGTGTTAATTTCACTTTTATGAGAAAAAAAAAACAACGCGACGTATTTTCAAATAGTCTTCAATGCCCGTTGGGTTTTTGTATATCCCGGGATGGGGATTATATAGAACTCTTGTGATATACAATTTATATAATTGCGTGAGTTCTCTTGCGCAACGCGCATAAAAAAAAAAAAAAAAAACAGTTATTCGCGCGGGAAAGGCGAATTCGTCGCACTCTCGAGAGTTATTTATTTTGACGCAATAAACACGCGCGATATTTCTTACGAATGTGGTGCATAAGAACAAGATTTAGAGGAGAGATACGCACTTGGGAGTCGTGAGCACATAGCCACAGGGTGCCGCCGTCTCTCGCAAATCTTTTTCTCCCGATCGGCCGATTTGCAAAGAACGGATTATAAACGCGGACGCGATATTTGAATGCGACATTCATCATCGCGAATTTATCGCGTCGCACGTTAGAAAGTTGCCGATGACCTATTATGCTCGTTGCGATATATATATTTTAATGGTCAAGGAGAATTCTCTCTCCCCCGTTGTTCGTTTCTCCGAGAAAACGCGCGAGCGCCGATGCGCTGCACGCGTAACATACACGCGCGCGGGCGATGCTGTAATCGGGGAATGTAAACGCAAGAATGTGTGCACGCGCGCGTCGCGATCCCGAACGGAGGCGTTTCTTCCGGTTCTCGCGGCGGGGGACGACGATCGGGAGTGCGCGCGTGGGGCATCAAACGGGAACAGAAACAGGTCGGTCGAGTTTTCAGCAGTCCGAAGACGTATCGCAAATTAGAAGAACGTGCGTCCGGCGCGAGTACTAACACGTGGCGCCTGCGAGCGCGCAACGTCGAATTTCTGCACGTGGCCCGCGCGGAATCCCTAATAAGTCAGCGGCGCGGCGCGGCGGCTAGACAGAAGTCCCGCGTATTCGCATGCAGGTTGCCCGGCCGCGGCGGCGGCGGCGGAGAGACGGAGCGACGACGTCACGGATACGTGGGATTCCTCCCGAGCAGCTGGATCACGTGCACCGGCGGAACGTGAGGCTAACTTAAATGCGAATCAGGAACTGCGCGGCTGCACCGCAGCCGCGCGACGACGACGACGACGACGACGCGACGACCACGGAAACGGATCTCCGAACGAACGAAACGCTCTCGCGCTCCATCCTCCCCTTCGCGCGTTCGATTTCAATTGTTCTCCGGCGTCGCAACGCTGTTACTCTTCAATTCGTTTAGGTCGAAACGCCATCCGCGACTTGAAATCGACATCGACCTCGCGTCTCGGTGATTGGCACAGATTTCCGACCGCCAAGGAAGATTCTGACACACTCTCGTGTATTTCGCTGATGACCGAACGTAAAACCACACGTAAGGATTCGAGCTTATGTTGAGGGGAGCACTCTCCGTAGGCCAGGGTTAATAAAACCGCACAGAATTTAACGCACCACAATTAAAGAACTTTATTCACCGTTCTACAAAGTCTTTTTAGCGCGCGGTTACAATTGTCAAAGAAACTACTCTCTTGGCTGCTCGCTAGCAATTGCCGTGCTCGGTATTTTCCGGCACCTGCTTCCCGCGAATCGGTAAAATTCGGCAAGCCCGATCGTCAACGAACGATGTTTTTCCCGGCAGTTCGTTCACGTAAACAGCACGTGTACAGCCGTTGCTGCAAAATAGAAAATTCTAGAAAGTTCCTTACACACACACACACACGTTCGGATTTTCTATTCCAACACTTGCGGTTTATGTTTGCAAAATAATATTTATAATGACAATTATGTGTGCCACTATGTAGAATTATTTTGACAGCTCTCGCGAAATCGAATTCAACACGCTTGCGGCGTGTTTCTTATGCAAGAAGAAATACCGCGCGCGCGCGCGCGACCCAAACGCTGCGACGAAAAATGTCTTAAACGCAAAACCCGACGAGTAACAATAGGTATTTTCATTAGTCGGGTTGTTCGGGTCCTACGGTAAGATATTTGATTCGCTTTTTATCGCACTCCGGCTTCGCATTCCGGTCCGCGTGGTCGCTTCGTCGAACGGGATCGGAAAAACGCCCGCAAAGCTAACTTCTCGATCGTAATGTCGGAAGAAATTCCGTTTAGAAGTAAATAGCGTTGTGAATACACCCCGAATGGCGCTTTATTTATTCCGGAATCTCATCTCGCGCTCTGCGAAAGAAACCGTCCGACGCGGTTTTACACCGTTGCGTTCGGTTCTTTCTGTTCTCTCTCTCTCTCTCTCTTTTTCTCTCGTCGAAATAATATCTTTAACATTCTCGCGCGCGAAGAAGAACGTCTCGACTTCGCTCTCCTACCCTCCTCCTCCCCCCCCCTTCTCCCCGCGCGATCGATGCATTTTGAGTGGCCGCCTGTAAAACCTAAACGCCAGTGTGTGTCTTATCTAATCTCAATATAATTGCGTATATACGCGCGTCACATAAAATAGCTTATTATACTATAGAAAAGTTAGAAATCGGGGACCATAATACCGGGGTCTGGACAAAAAATTGGCCTTACCCCGTCCGCCTATACACAATGGTGATGATTATGTCTACTTATAGGTATATAACTACCTACGTGCGCCAAACTACCCGTCTACCGTCTGAAATAATCTTCGCGGTCCTGCCTTCGCGCGTCGTCCTCCTCCTCCTCCCCTCCTCCCTCCCTTTCCCCGTTCTCGGTCCGATGAGAGAAGCTTGTCGAAACTAGTTTATAAAACGAGTTCGGAACCAATGACCTCTCTCTCTCTCTCTCTCCTCCGCGTAGTTCTTACGATATCACGATATAGTGACGAAGCTTGTTTATGTGTTACAGATTTGAGGAGAGACACTACGCTTTCGAAAGGTATGCCTATATATATAAACTCTTTAATCAAAATGCATGCCGTATGTTTTTTGTTTTTTTTTTTTTTATTTATCACGTTCTTTGCATTTTGTTTCCCTTTCCACACGAGAGGTGTCGCCAATTTTTAGATTTCTGCGGCGAAAGCCAGACGAAAGCTTTGCTTGTTCGCAAAGCGATTCTTGTCCGCGCTTGAAGCTCTTTTAAAAAAAAAACGGAAATTGTTATTTACAACGGGTTGTAACAATGTGAACCGCGAAACGCAAGTGCTCTTCTTCGCGAGCGAAGGACATAATCGACGATTTTCTTTCTGTCTTTCTTTCTCTCTCGCGGCTATACATAATACATACGAGGTTATTATAACGCGCCCTATAATAACGACTTTCCCGTGGCGGGCAAAACGATTGGAGAAATGTTATTCGGTGACGAAACGCGATTATGTAAAAAGTGTATAAGTGCAGCCGGGCCCGACTTGCAAAGCAGCAGTTTCGGGCGCTGTTCGAATGCGCTCGTTGTATTGTAATGCGCCGCGACCCGCTCGTGCTTTTGTTTCCCGTATGTGATTGCCGAGCGTGTCTCTCGTTCGCCCTTACATGTGGATCGCTTTTAAACTTGAGGCGTTTATCGCGGCCTAGAAGGCGGAGACCCCGACAATCGCGCTCGCGCCTTAAAGAAGAAGACGCTCATATTTTACTTTTTTTTTTTTACCTCGCGCGCATGCCCCCTTTCGCTACGTTTAACCTTAGATATTGCTCTTTTAATCACACCCCGTCGTCGGGGGATCGATTACAGTCGATCGCGTTTTATTGGCGAGCTTCCTTATTACGGACAGAAAATAGGAATGCAACTTATGGAGCGTCAAGAGGGTATACGCGAGCGATATAGAGTTCAATGTTCGATTCAGCTCGGCACAATTCCGCTTGAGCCCTACGACCGTTTTAAAAGGCGTTTTAAATCGGCGTGTCGTGAAAGAATCCCATAGAGATGCGGCGTATAAAGGCATTCCTCCTCCCGCCCTTTTTTTTTTTTTCTTCTCTCATCAACGTTCGTCGCGCATCGATCTGTCCCGTTTTCAACGCGACGTCGTCGTTCGGTTCATTGCGCCTTTCCGCATCGGAAATACTATTTTGAATAATTTATATATTGTTTTTTTTTTTTTTTTTGCTGCTTGTCACACATTTATATCCAAAGAGACGCAACTTAACCGTAATGTGAGTTACGGCTCTTTCTTCTCATTTCCTTTGTGCAAATGCTGTGTTTTACATTCGGCGAAAATTTTTTCCCGAGAAACTTTCGGCGCCATTCTCCACCAAACGTATTCGACGTATCGCGAAATGCGTTAATAATAAAACGCGAGAGGCGTGTATTATATTTGAGAATCGCCCGCGAGACAAGTGTGTGCGCGGGCCTATCCTACTCATTTATTCCATAAATCTGACGATAAATAACCGACATATTGGGAAGGGAAACGTTCGCGTGGCTCCCGGATCCCGCGGCCTGCTTATCGTATCCCACAAATGCGCCGGAACGCATTTAAAATGTATTGAACTGTCACGGAGCAGTGGTTTTCTGGATTTTTACATTTTTCATCGGCGCGATGCAGGCCCGGCGTGGATTAGTGAGTTATTGTTGTTCTAAGTGTGTCGGTCATAGGGAGCGAACCCCCCTTACACACGGCTTTCGGCCGGGGGGGTAATCCTGACCATAACGTTGGTCTCGCACCCCACAAAAACCTTCTCGCCTCTTTTTTTTTTTTTTTCTCTCTCTCCTCGAATCCCGCGCCAAATAGCCGCTGTTTGCTCACGCGTTCTCTCGTCGTGCTAGAGAGCACTTCTCGGCTCTCGTCCATTTTTGCAACAACAAACAGTTATTGCGGGGATGAGATAATGTAATTATATCGTCGATGTTTCGAGATTATCCTTTTCCCACCGGAAAGTTAGAAGAAGTTGGCGAAACGATCGACAAAAACGTACTTATATTTGTAGAAAAAAAAAAAAAAAAAAAAAAAAAACCGGCAGTACGTTGCGATGAAGCCGACAGATATTGACTCTCGATTTTCCACCCGATTTTCATACACGTTTACGCACGGCATTTATAGCGATATTCCTGCACGCAGAAGAACAGCTTCTCTAATACACGTGCGTGTATATTCTAGATTGCAGTATTAAGGAAATCGAAGGTGGTGGAGTCGATAATATCCGACCTGCGAATTTAAGATTTCGTTTCGGTTGTAAAAATTTACAAGTTCGCGAGAAAAATAAAAGCGAGACGATGAGAATCGGTGCGAGATTCTTACTTCTGTGGATTAAACTTGTGACATTAATGGGTGCGGCAAGGACAATTCACCCCAATTAATCCCGTCTCGCGCGAAGGGAGAAAGCGGATCCTGTGCCGGGATCAAGCTTAATACCGGCGGCATCCTAATCTGCATCGGCAGATTGCTCTGAGAATTGACACCGCGAGAGAGAGAGAGAGTTTTGCCGCCGCCCTCGTCGAAGTGGCGGCGAACATTTGACGTTCTCATCTTGAATCAAACCCTCGGCCATATCTCTCTCTCCTTACAGGTTTCCGCCTTTTGCCACAAGACGCAAACTCGATGCATACATTAACGTTTCGCTTTAATTGGAAAGCGAGCGCGAACTTTTGAAATTGCGTGACAAGAAACGCGCGCGTCTTGCGCAACATTTGCCGTGGTTATACGCGCGTATGTTTCATTGAAAGTACATTCGCGCGCGCAAAAAAAAAATACGTATAATTGTATCTTTCTCTTGACAATGAAACAACCGAACAAAAAAACTTTAATTATAGTCGGAGCGCTAACGACGAGTCATAGTGTATAAAAATACACTATAGAGTTGTAAATATATGGAAATGCTTTCTCTCGAGCGTTTGAATGGCGCAAACAAGAGAACTTTAAATTACGTATTTAAAACACGGGAAAGAATAACCGTCGTTCGGACAGAAGCAGCGACAGAAAGAGAGAGAGAGAGGCTGCATTTTTGCTCTGCATTTACCGCGGTCAAAAGACCTCGCGGATGACATTTTGTTATCCATCGCGCGTTGTTTTTTGAAATACACACCGCCTTTTCGAGATAAAAGAATGCGATTTCGATAAATGAATGAGAGAAAGATGCTCTCGGACGGAAGCATCCCCTTTTTCCTCCGATCCGGTGCGCCCTGGCATTCCAAACGTTTCGTTTAATTAGCACCCTGCGTTTTCTCGCAGCTCGTAAAGGGAAGCAACTCCGGCCGGAGATGCACGTGGGCGACGAGACTAGTAGTCTCTTGTAAAGGGAGGTAAAAAAAAAATTTCACCGGCCGTTTCACAGTAATTAAAAATGTTGCAATAAAGAGAGAAGACCACCGATCGTCGTAACACGCTTGCGCGACTGTACACGCACGTTATTCGTGCGTCTCTCTCTCTCTCGGCTTCTAGATACGATAATTGATGTAATGTTTACTACGCATCGTCGTTTTGCTCCTTCAATTTTAATCAATTAAATGAAAAACATTTATTAGTAATTTAAATAACATTTATTCTCACTTGTGCGTGCAATTTTTGTTTAATCTCGGAAATTTGTCGATCGACGCAAAACGCGCGAGTAAACTAACTCCAGCGAGATGTATCTCGCGAAATATATAAGAAACTGAAACGAAATCAGAGTTGTGGCGTTGTAAAGTTATCGCTTTTCGTTTCTTTCGCGAGAAAGGAGACAAGTATAGCTCGCGAGCGGCGCGCGCGAGCGACAGTGATATAAATCTTACTTAGGGGGTCGGAATACATATGCGCTACGAAAAGGAACGGGAAGGTTTATTCATAAGCAATGGACCATAAATTACGCAATACAGTGTTATGTCACTGAATTATTGAAAATATCAGTAAATATCGTATCGAGAGCTTAAACGCGAAATTCGCACACCGCCACCACCGACGTAAAATGCATTGCCGCGCGCGCGCTTATTTTAACGATTTATGTTTTCGAAAAATATTTTTATTCGAGTCTCACGTGAAGATTACAACACGTCGTGTTACGCTCCGATTCGATTCAATGACGCATAACTCGATTATTAACTTTCAACGGACGGACATGGGTCGTTTTCGTCTAGAATTTTTTGAAAATTTCTTGGATTTGTTGTCATATTTGCTAAAATTTATGAATTAAAACTTTTGTTTTCACTAAATTTAATGATTGTTTCTTAAAATAGACAGTTTAAAGAGTATATACACATTGTTTCAGATTTTTTTAGAAATATTTTTAAAAAGCCCAAGACGAAAACGGACCCGTGTCCGGCGAATTAAGGTGCCGAAAAACACGGTGCCGTCCGTTGAGGGTTAATCAGACGTAGCTAGATGTCATTTGTGAGAAGCGTTGTTCGCAGGGCAATCTTGTAAAACATTATTCCAACTAAACTGTCATAAACGGGAGGAAATGAAAAGAGCTGCTTAATAGCTTATATATGCAAATTCCGCGCGGCAGATTGCGCCGAGTGCTCTCGAGTGAGAGAAATGGCGGTAGTTGAGGAGACAGTCGAAAGGGTGACTCTCTCTCGCCCTCCCAAGACAAGTTCTTCGCGATTTTAACGAAGTTTCCACACACACACACACACAAGGAACATAAACAATCGTCAGCGGAATCTCCGCGCTTCGATCAGCCGTCGATACGTTCTTTCGAACATCAACATCTTTGAAACGAGATTTTTAAACAAGATTTATATCCGATACGCTTTAATTGCAAGAACACTTGAACTTGAACGCTCTACTTTGTATAATAAGTGCACATTAAATAATAATTTAAATAGCATGTTGCTCGTCGTGTTCGCGTCATTATCAGGAACGCGCGATCTAAATTCGAGAAGCATAATTAAAGCGGAGTCGGTGTCTTCCCCCGCGGAATACCGAAGAAGGAGGACCGCTCCTCGATCCGACTTCTTGATCCAATTATCGCGTCCGAATTATCCGACCTTCCTTTCCCGCTAGGCCTCTCCTCCTCCTCGATCTCGCCGCATCGGTTTAAGTCAGTTTCGTCTTAAACAATCTCATTTGCATGGCAAATAATCAAACAATTTTCTTTGACATTTAAATTAGGATAAGAATGACAGGTCGCCGAATTTCGCGGCGTCGTCTTATAATTTCCAAGTGACGTTCCAACTAACCGGATAGTAATTCGTCATTTCGAAACGAAACATTCCGCGTTTTTTTTTTCATATTTTTATACGGCGGTCGTACTTCCGCGCGGTAAAGCTTCGAGTCTGCGCGCATCAAATTCTGGACATTCGACGCGACGTTATATAACGCGAATAAGTCCGGGCGCTCCGGTAATTTCGATACAATTGAATGTTGAGCCGGGCGGGCGGCAGTTTGGGGCGGCGGACATTCTTATGTATGAAATTCACGTGCAGCCTGGACGGAAAATATCGGCTGCCGGCCGGCTATCATATATAGATATTATTGTTATTGCACTTCTTGAAATGTCGGTGGTTTGGGAAAGGTGGTGGCGTGTGCGTGTGAGCGCGTTCCTTCTGGGGTGAGGGGTGAGCGAAACGAGATACGTTTAAGGACCGTAAGGGAAAGGGTCGGAGGCGTCATTATGCAAAGTAGATGGTCAGTTCGGTAATCCCGGGATCCCGATGGAACCAGAGGTTGTCGCGTTCCGGACATCTTGCGGAATTGTTTCTGCAAGATTGTCCGCGAGCAATGGACGATGGCCGGAGCCAGTCGCGCATCAAAGTCTGATGGATGTTCGGCTTTATTGAAAGAAATATACTCGTACATCAAGGCGAGGCCGCCGTCTGGACCATTCCGGAACCATCGTCCTGCGCGATGTAATTCGACGTGGTGCACGTTCGACTCGAAGAAAAAAAGAAAAAAAAAAAAAGAACAATTTCAATAAAAGAAAGTAGGCCAATAATATTTGGGGAGGGTAAAATCCACTGTGCGCGCACAAAGACACGCGTTGAAGCATCATGCCGCATTATCGCATTAAAGGAACGCTCGAGTATTATCTTCGGTCGGAGCTTTCTGACTTAAGACGTATACGGAGTCGTAAAAGAGCCGCCACGATGTCACTTACGAGGGTCACTTTCCTCCTCTCCGCTTTCTCCCTCACTCTCTTTCCCTTTCTCTCTTTCTCTTCTCGTAACCTACTCGCTAGTGCATTATTCGGTGCATTCGTGTGCGAGTATATCGCGAGTATATCGTATTTTAGGACGTAGATGAATCATTTATCGAGTCCATAACCCGACATATACCGGCCGGCCGGTCGGTCAGTTTTATGCCGGCGCAGTAGAATTTGATCAAACTTCGTTTTGCGGCCACTCGGGGAGCAATAAGCGACCGGAGTCGCCCCTAAAACTACGGCCCCGAAGGTCTCGTACGCTGAGCGCATCGGGGGTACGCCAGACCCTTCCCATCTCTTCAGATCTCATCTTGGGACTTAAATAATCTTCGCCCCGGAGTCGCGTCGTAATTAAAGTGCAAACAGCGCGACGTTTACGCGTGTCGATCAGTATTTACCAAATCACTTTAACTGATTTGTTTTGCAGAGAGAAAATATATTACTCTGAAAAAGATTCATGATTTATGTGTGTCGGGAAAACAACGTGCGGCGCGCGGCGCCTTAATTTGTTTATAAGTTACGGATAAAAGAACGGGAGGGATGTTGCGCGTCCCTTTTATGCGGATCTAGATGTGTCCCGAGACCCTGCATATACGCGACATAAAAACACTATAAAAACTTCCTTCCTCATAATTCGAGCCTCATATTTTCGAGCCTCCCGCGCTTTCGCCTCCTCCGGATCTTAGCGCGCGGGTAATATATTCGGGGTTGCTAACTTATGCATTTTGACAGCTCGACTCGAATTTGTTCGGTTGTAATCTAGTTTTTTGACATACAGTGAAATGCCCCCCCGTTTATCCGGACCGATCGGGGGACAAGATAGTGTTTCGGATAACCGAGACTCAACCTCTATTATACAAACTGATAGAGTTCGTATAATACTATTGGTTCGTATAATAGAGGTTGGGCCTCGAGTCGTTCCGGATAAAAGAGGTTCGGAATAAACGAGGTTTCACTGTATTTTGTTATTTAGTCGCAAAATATATTTTTTATAATTGATAATGAATACGAAGAAAATTCTTCAGGGCTCTGTAGTTTTTTAAACAATAGAATGAATTAAATCAAATCAGACGTTAA
>QVOA01004645.1:0-49088 GCA_014825685.1 Pseudomyrmex cubaensis | reverse complement strand
ACACACACACACACACACACATATATATATATATATATATATATATATATATATATATATATATATATATATATATATATATACATATGTGTGCGTGCGCGTGCGTGTATGTACATATGTATGTGTATACAGTATGTATGTGTATACAGTTAGTCAATCAAGTCTGTTAATAGGATTTAAAGTAAAAAGTATAAAAACGTACCAAGAGCTTTGAGACATTAATTGACGAATAAATAAAACTCTTACAGAAATAAGACTGTAACATTTATTGTTAAATTGTTTAGCAATCAAATTTTCCAAATGTTTAATTTATTATTCAAACAATATCCATTTTGCTCTTCTTTATGAGGATTGACGCTCATGTTTTGCTTGCCGAAACTTTGGATTTCTTCGATTTTATCTTCTGCATTTTGGCACCTCTCTCACGTGGCAGTTTAATTATAGTTGCATCAGTTTCACAAAGTCTGTCCGAATCTTATGTAAGATCATTGCTTTTTGTGTTACATAACGATTTATTGTTGTACGCGCGTTGTTAAGGAAGAGTATCGATACGACAAAGTCGGACAATTTATCCACTTATCTCCAATGTTGCGCTACATGTTCCTACTGGCTGACAAAGCCGTGATAAAAGGTTTACTAGTCATTAAAATATTCCATTAACGCCAGCATATCGGCGTAGATTTGATCGAACGCGTGGAACGAGCCAGGAATGAGTTAGAGATAAAGTAAGATAGAAAGAGAGGATTAGATGAAAACGAGAAAGAAGAAGAACCTTATTAAAGGTGACTCTTCCACTCTCCTGAGCGCTTAAAAATTTCAGAACGTCGTTCTACGAAACACCGACATCGTTAAGGCACGGCCATCAAGATTAAAGACTTTCCCGGATTCGAGAGATTTCAAGTCGGGATTGTCCGCAATTAGTGCGGAACGAGAAAGGGCAAGGTGGTAGCGACGGTGACGACGACAGCAGTGACGACGACGGCGGCGAGATCCTTCAAAACTACAGAGAGCTTCCAGCACGAAGACGAAAGAAAGTGAGGAATGTTAACGAGAGGAATCTTAAGATGCGTCGCAATCGTTATCGACCCTTTTTTTCCTACCTCGAGCTCTGTCAAAGCCGTCTGAAAGATGATTGCATTCGCTACTATTCTCCAGACAAACGTACAGTCAGAAGAACGTCGAGGAGCTCGTAATTGATAGTTCTTCCTTGTACGCGTTTTGAGTTTACTGTCTTTACGTATCATTAAGAGAGTTATTAAAGGAGAAAGACGAATATAGTTAACTTTTGCGATTAATCACCGTTCTTAAGCGAGATAAATGATACTGTAGAGATTAACTCTCTCACTCCCTCACAGTAGCGCTTTTACGTTGATCCATAAGTAGTTATTTCAAGTACATTATATTCGAAATTGCATTACAAAGGCAGTGATCGATACACTATGACGCGAATAATATTATCTGCAAAACATGTTTCTTTTCCTGTGGTTAAAAGTGTTGCAAAATTTCAATTTCGTGCTATTGCTACAGCAATATTATTTTAATATACTATATAAACAATCTGCGATACGAGATGGATATCGAGAAATTATATTTGTTTGCAAATATCTACGTTTTTTCACAAATGAAACAATCGAATAGTGGTGCACGAAAACAAATTTTTGCAGGTTATTCTTCTACTATACATTGCACACGCTTATTTTTCATCTGTGTGTTTTTAAAATAACCTGCACAGTGCTTTTTCTGCAATATCGTGTTCTACCGCAAGTGTCGAGATATACAAAATATGTGGCAGACTGAAAAATATATATTCCGCGCTTTAAAAAAATAATATATTATTATTCTTCTTTATCAGATTACGCTTTCTCCAGTAAAAAGCTTTTACTATATAATAGTTTTTTCTGTTTAAATCGCGCGTATTTCTCGTATTACTTTCTCGTTGTCGCAGATATTGCACAAATCTCTGTTCGAGAATATCTTCGCGAGTTTCCTTCAGTTTTCTTTCCGCATTGCACATCGAGCTTGTTATATTGTACTGTTCCGCGAATTAGATTTCCGCATCATGTGTTCACGCGCGCGTCTACGACCATTCTATCTCGTTTCCAGCGAAACTTTTCAAAATACACCGCGCGCGTTATACAGACACACGGGAGAACATTCGCGCGCGTTGTCACACGCGCAGGAAGTTGGACGACGACTGTGCTCTGAAATTGTTTCCACGGGAAAATAGTATAGAGACGTGTGCGGTAAATGGCGTCGCGCGCGATACCGTGTACGGACGTTTTGCGAAGCAGCGCAAAACTCACGAACAAATTTACGCCGCGATACACTTCGATTGCTTCAATTACACGTTGCGCGACGTTGTGTTTGTTTGAATTGACGGTTTTTGTATTATTTTCTTTTCTATCTGTGCCGACATGTATATTTACGTTTCAGAGTATCTAATAGCGACGCGCATGCAAAGAATCATAAAGAGCGCATCCACGATAGAAATACTTGTGACTACCTCAAGTTACTCGCCAAATACGAAACTTTGAAGTTTTCAACGTGTTCGAATTTGTGGTATTCCAAACTCGCGTACGGACGCGGTAAACAAAATTTACGGTGCACGCTATTCTGAGGTCACGTGCGCGAATCGTAAAATAAATCCAAACTGGAAATTCTTTTGTCATTGGAAACGGAATCTCGACATTTATTCCATACAAACCTCGCACGGGAAGTTTCTCTTTTTTAATAAAATGGCGCGACAAAGAAAGGAATTCACTCTTTTTTTTCATTTACGTTCTAAAAATATATCTAGTGACAAACTCTGCCGTGTTTCTTAAATGAATATTCTGGCCTTTTCTTAAAACAATGGTTTGATCCTTCACGCGGGTCGCGCGGAAAATTTAATCAAAAAAGCGACAGAACGTCGTCGAAATAAAAACGAAGATCATTAAGTAACATCAAACGCACATTTTCGATCAGCTTAAAAAAAACAAGGAAAGAAATTCGCCGTTATTATGATAAAATCTCGTGAAAAGATCGTAGTTTTAATTCACTTTTTTTTGAGCGAGTATTAGACGCACCGGTAACACCATTCTTCATAACTAAATTTTCACTTTTGCTCTGTATTACTGATAAAATTATAGTTTCAAAAAAAAAAGAGTAACTTAATAACACAAACTTTCTTCACACAAACCTTACCCTGTTACTAGCAGAAACGATCTTATTTTACAAAACAACGCTTACTCCACTCGCACACGTCGACTTTATTTTTGTCTTTTCCACTGCCGAGAAATTCAATTCGGTAACGTGAGAATTGTGACGGAAAACAAACGGACAGAAAGAGAAAGAGAAAGAGAGATAATTTACCTGCAAAGATTAGACAGCGGGCCAGCATCCTTCGATCCTGTAGTCGAGTTCCAGACTCGGTCTAGCTCGGTGTCTAGTTCCCAGAAAAAAGGAACGATAATACACGTTTGCTTCAACGTCACGCTGATTCTCGCGATCCGTTGCGGTACCGTTGACTTGTTGCCGAAACGTCGCCGCCTTTCTCGTCGTTATTGTTGCTGTCGTCGTCGTCGTCGTCGGCGACGTGCACGACGCGAGGCACAGAGACGTGGTGGCGATGGTAGCCGACGACGAGGACGAGCAGCGTGTCGTCGCGGCGATGCTGCTGCGAGTGCACGCGGTGCATACGCGGCGCGCGGCTACTCTAAAGGCAGCCTGCGGATGTTCAGATACCGCGCGGGCGAATTGCGCGAAGCAAGATAGGCAACAAGGATGCGGGAACTAGGGGAAAGGGAAAAAAGGACACAAATAAGTAAACCCGAGAGCGGAAGAGGTCCGGCAGAAAACGTTACGCGTGTCTACTAGCTTTGCGACGAGTCTTTGGCCTCCGGCAACGCCGGCCACGACTGATCGCGCCAGGGTGAATCCCTCCTTCCCCGCGAGCACCGAGGCGCATGCGTGACCACCCTCTCTGCATCCCTCTTTCTCTTTCTGTCGAGTGTACAGGGTGGGTTACCCCTTCTTCACGGAGTCCCTATCGCACACACAGCGGGTGGCTTCCGCCGAGAGGGTGTCGGGGGGTGGGCGAATAGAGAGAGAGAGAGAGAGAGAGAGAGAGAGAGAGAGAGAGAGAGAGAGAGAGTAGAGAATGATAGGAGAGTAGAAAAAACGCACACGCACCGCGAAATAACGTTCTCAAATAGCAGGCGTGATTTAGCTATTTATGGAAGATGGTGCTTAGGGGAATATTAGATGCGAAGAAAGAAAGCGAGTGTGTATTTTTTTTATTGTTACAAGTAGCTTCAAAAGCTGTACGTCAATAGCGCTATAGATTATGGTCTTTGATTAATTCTTACGAGATTGAATCAGAGAGGATAACGTTGCGCTGACGATGCAGAAAATTCATTATCTGAGATTTGTTGAATTTCCTCTTTCTATCTATATGATAAACTGTATTATAGTCCCTCTTTTCTGAGACCCACTCACTCCCGTGAGCTGATTTCCGTTGAGAGGGATCGTAGATAGATACGTAGATAGAAACAGGTGCACGAAGAACAGAAGACAGGACGCATTCTCTCGTAAACGCGGAGCTCATCGCGCCGAGGAGATAGCGTTCTCCAATACTAAGCAGAATTTAACCATTCGCCGGAGTGGTCCTTGACGCAGTGACTGTTTAGTAAAAGGTAGCTGTAATTTTCTTGTTGCGAGTGATTTGTTACGTCAACAGCAACTGCACCTGTCTATGATTAGCTATCACTTTCTAGAGGAACAACGGTATGCAAGATAGAGCATACTTCAAAAATTAACACTTGATTGTTGTGCAAGAGAAAATGTTAAAAATTTTAATTTTTGACATAGTTAGCTAGTTTAAAAGTCAACCATACTGCACAAGGAACAAAAAAACACAAGAAAAACAAATATTTTAATATAAATATTGATATTTTAATACAAATAAAATCTAATATATTTTAATTGGAAGAACATTTGAATATAGAAAACCCTATTATATAACAAACATTTAATATCGGAAATATTACTCATCAAATTCCAATAAAATCCTATTAATGTAATGCAAGATACTGAGATGCTATACAACTCATATCTTCTCATTTTAGACAAATTAAAATAACTGTCGCTATGTCTACTTATTATGCGATTGGGTTCTGCGCAAGTTTTATGTATTACATTATATACATTCTGAACATATTCACATGAGCGTGTTTGTTCAAGTATATTTGTCTGTGAGAGTAAAAATATATTTTTTCTGATACGTCTGTGTACTTACTGACACAAAGTGTTATTACATTACATTTTAATTATATGATTATTGAGACTATTATTTAACTCATTGTTTTATTTATTGTACTATATTATACTGAAAAGTTTTATTAAATTCATTGTGTTTATAGTTTTATTTTAATTGAATTGATAATTCTACATATTTCATACTCAAAAATATGTTTTTATTTGTAATTTTTTTTACATATTATATTTGAGATGTGTTAATTGTTTTATTCAGATATTCTATGAGTTATTTTTGTATTCCTAAACATTATATTTTATATTATTTAATTAGATAGCATAAGATGCCAGCTAAAGATAACTTAATAAAGTCGAAACGTACTGGACATTTGGTTTTGAATATTCATTTGAACAACAACCTGACTGACTCACTCCTGATTGACTTTTTTTATTGTAATTTAGATTCTAATATAAAATTTATCTACTTTATCTAATCACAATAGGAATTTCGCAATTTCTTTTTCTACTAAGAGTAATTAAATAATGCATTAATAAAACGCATTTGTACGCGTCGAATTCTTAAGGCGCAATTAAACATTTTCAACAAT
Organism: Pseudomyrmex cubaensis; assembly: GCA_014825685.1. Classification (NCBI taxonomy): domain Eukaryota; kingdom Metazoa; phylum Arthropoda; class Insecta; order Hymenoptera; family Formicidae; genus Pseudomyrmex; species Pseudomyrmex cubaensis. The sequence goes on along the minus strand of QVOA01004645.1, from coordinate 43,248 downwards.
TATAATTAAAATAATCATTTGTATTTGTTGTAATAAATTGGTATATGAAGAGAGAGAGAGAGAGAGAGAGAGGAAGAAACAGGTAAACAAGAAGAGTGAAGACAGAATGAAACGCAGGTGTCACAAAGGACGAAAGGGAGTAACGATTCGCATTCTGCGGCGCGAAGTTCTCGGCATTACTCCACGTGCATAATACTTGCGCGCGTGCATAAATTACCCGCAAAACCGCAGAGCCTACGTATATCCGACTGCCGTGTATTACATTTTGTAACGCTCAGCTCGAGACAAATGCCGTCTTATAATATGCGCGCGCATTCTTTTCTCGCCACTCTAATTAATTAGCTGTTTATTCTATTTCTGTTCGTAATTTATTATGGAATTTTCTTAATTTTATTTTTTTAGCGCGCGCGCGTTTTTAGGACACGATCTCAGGAAATATCAGGATCATTTTTTACCATCTTTATATTTTTCGTACTCTCTTTCTGATATGTAAATGAATTTGTCGCTTTAGTTCCCGCTGCTATCAACAGAGCACTTTTCATATGTCAACGTATAAGTATTTTTCATTATCACATTACCGCTATGGTTCGATTTATTTAAAACCATCTTTTAAGATCTTATGTTACATTCCTATTCTCAATCAATGATGCGAAAGAGAAAGATCTCTCTCGATTTCTGCGCGCTCGAGTTGTTATTCTAGTTATTAAATCTTCTCGTCTCTCGAAAAAAAAGAGCTTGACAATCAATCCGCAATGTTTAATTATCCGACCATTACGGTTCGGAAAACTTTTTGTGACATATCTTGCGTTGCGTTAATCTACTTACCGACAATCGATGGCCACGCCTCGCGAGCCGAACATAATAAGCTACGAACTACCCTGGTCTCACGGCGCGTAAAGGCTCGTCGAGCAATGGCGAACTGCTTCGAACGTGACGAGCCACGCGCCGTGGAACCCCCGACGGTGAAGCGAGGCTCGAACGCCGTTCCCTCGTTCATTCCGTTTCGGGCATATACAAGAGAATGAGAGGATCAGAGTATGTGTGCGATAGGGTGAGAGGTTTGCGCGAGACTTGAATGCAGCACGGTAACTTGGTGTAACCGAGATGGAGGGATACGACGACTGTGTCCGAGCACGTCGTTAAAACCCGACCCGGGGCTACCCGGATTCCACGTTGCTATCGTTTTCGTCGTCGTCGTCGTCGTCGTCGTCTGCCAGGCGTACACTCTCCCGGGCGTTTCTCTCGTCCCGGCCTTTCCTCAATTCGAACCCCTCCGTTTTCTCGTCCGAAAGCGCGTCGGTCTATTGCTTCACCGAGCTTGCTCGTTCGACTATTGTTTCGTCAAGTGCGACGTAAAAGACTCGAAGATCACTCCCATCCGCTTGGTCTCTATTGTGCCGGCTATTAAGGCTGTTGTTTTGGATCTCTCTTTCTATCCTTCCCCATCTTGTCTCTCCCTTCGTTCGTCTATTCGTCGACAAACTGCGACGACTCCGTCTCAACCACCCTGTCTCTGCTCGCTCTCTTCGAGCCCGTTTGTCGCGAAAGGACAAGTGCAGTTTGCGCAAATTCAAATTTATCCCCGGGTCACGTTCCCTCGAGGAGCGAATTAAGGACTCGGGCACGGAGCCATCAGGAAGCACGCGTTGCTACTTAATCCTACCCAAAGCCCGACTGCGCGAACGCGCGGATGCGACGAAGCTGTGGTTCGTAGTCGACGCAAAGCTGCTGGTTCCTCTGCGAATATGGCTTTGCTTTTTTATTTCCGTCGCAAAATCTCGTATTTTTATAAATCGATTGGAAATTTATATGGCTTTCGAGCGTGGCCTGGTCGTCAAAGTGAAAGTAATCATCATGTTTAAATTTCGCAAATCATTTTTTAACAGTTTGAATTGCACGATTCTAATAGACATTTTGAATGATTTTTATAGCAGATCCAACTATTACACTCTTCCAAAACTCATAAAGCATACTTAAATGCAATTTTTCTTTGCTCATTTTCAAAAGTTTTTTCCACACTGTAAATTTAATCAAAACACATTAGTCCTTTGCTCAAATGTCACTTTTTTTTAGATGTGCAATATGTACACATAACAATCAATGACGTTACCATGTAACTTTCTTAATGACATTTATTGAAATCGGGCACGAACTTTTGCATTCACCAATATGATACAATATGTCATTATCTTTTTGTCTTATATACTTAAATTTGAAGTTTTTAATATATAATTTTCTAAGATTGTGTGAGAAATCTGCGCTTACATAACATTTTTTCTTCGTATTGTCTCTGTATAGTTTATCGAATCTTTAACTTAATCCACGTCGTGGATTCTTCGGTCTTAAATACGAGTTTATATAGCCGCATTCGTGGCATTTCCTCGTTGAGATTCACGGAAACTGATTCGAAGGGGGACAGAGAGGTGGCGGATCTCGTCGCAAATTGGTTGGGTAATCGATGCCGGTCTTGGCATTCCATTCGGAGATCAGACGTGTACCGTTTAATTAGAATACCCCATTCTATCGAGTTAAATACCAGGCCATACGGAAGTACTGATTTTGATTTTTGCGATTTTCTCTGCCGTTTGCTCGCAGATTCCTGCGGTTGAAAGAATGTTGATGTAACATGAAATCCATGTGTCTGGCATAGAAGATTAACTTTCGTCTAGCGGATGTTTAGACTTCTCATACTTACCGTCAAAACAATGATGTTAAAAATTAGTTGATTTATCCCTCTCTGAAATACCAATAAATATTTATTAGAGGAAAGAGAAATAAAACGATAATTTCGATGCTTTGATAGAAAAAAAATAAGTCTAATTGTGTTCGATGTCTCCATTAGATAAAAATAAAATGTGTATTGGTCAAGTATTTCATAATCAGGTTTATTTTAATAAATAGAAAATATTAAACACACTGTATAATTATTGTATAGTTATAATACATTACAATTATTACAATTGTAATAAGGAACATATGTTTGCCGCTTTAAGTTGGTTTCAAACGTCTCGGTTTTTCAACTAAACTCACGCAGAGACTTTATATAAAATTAATCCGCTCATGGCTTTAATAAGGCATGCGGTGTATACGCGAGAAATGTATTAGGCGAACAAAATACGAGAAAGGAAATTATGTAAACATTACGCGAGAAAATGTAATCTCCGCAGCTCGAGAGCGGCCGCGTCGCATTAAAATTAGCGCGAGTACCCAACGCACACACGCTGATATAACGTAATATCACAAACGGTATGGCGATGCAAGCCGCGCTCGAATGGTACAGAAACCATTAATTAACGGTCGTCGGTATCGTTTAATTGGTATTAGTTTAATTATCGTGGAAACTATAGGGTCTCGAGGGGAATCGATGCTGAGAAGCAAAGTGCAGGTTGGATGGATAAATAAAAAAGAGTAGAGCAAAGGGAAGAGAGAAAGAGGTGAAGAGGGAGAGGCAAATTGCGACGAAGAAAGAGAATTCTAAGTATGTACGCGCATTCAGCGAAGAAAGACAAGGGCTGAACAAAGAGATCCGCGATGAATGAAGACGCTGAAGTAGGTACAGTTCTTCATTACGAATATTGAATGCGCCATTAGAAAGAGCGTCATACTTTGGCGAAGGCACAAAGAATGATCGCTCGCGCGTTGCAATTTTCGAAAGAAGTACTCGCGAAAATGTTGGGTATATCTCCTCGAAGTATTAAGCTCATTCACAAATGTGATGCAACAATATCTCTCAATAATAACAACTTTTGAAATATATATACATATATATATATATGTATATATACAGTGTCTATATGTTCGAAAAAAGTCTTTAACTATGTAACTTAAAAACAAGTTACATAGTATAGTTTTTTTGCGGCACAAGGTATCTTTATTTGAAACGGTCAATGTTATATCTCATAAAGATACGAATATATGTAGTTTAGATATAGACAACATGTATTCTCATCTTGAGCTCTTCATCTTGAGCTACTTGTAAACATCGATCGGAGAAAGTGTGAACTTATCCGCCGAAGAAGACTTGATGAAACGCGAAAAGAAAAATCGAGAATTGATAAAGGATATTAAATGCTCTTCAAGATTTAAAATACTTTGCTCGACCCTGTTCCGACTCCTGGGAAGGAGAAATAAAGAGGCGACAAAAAGTCGCGGATTTTCCGTTTGGTGAAAACCGATGTGAGAGGAAGATAGGCCACGGATAGTGGTGTGGGTACTAAAACGACTACGTGAAAGGTCATAATTAAATTCAGATTTTGCTGCGGATGGAGGGAATGGAAAGGTAGGTGGAACGGCAGAGACGAAGATTCCCAAGGAAAAAGAAATAGCAGACAGATTCTTGGTGAAAACGTAAGAAAAGGTGCTACCTTGTCGTTCTCGTAATTGAATTAAAATTTGAATCGTTCTGAGACAAGTGCCTTGAGTGCACGAGGACTACGAGTCCCCCGGTTTGTCGTCCTCGACTGTGTCGAAAGCGACTATATCTCGCCGCTAGCAATCTCGCGTCGATTCCTTTTCCCAACGAATTGTAAAAAATGCAAAGTGAATTTTTTACGCGCGGACGTGAAGTGTCCTCTTCAGGCCGGAAGATTCCTCACACTGTGTACATTCGCTCGCGACAAAGGGAAGAGAAGTTTCGTTGCCGAAGGAGTAAAATTTATTTAACTTTGTTCTGGTCGTTCTTCTTTTCTCGATCTGTATTAAATCTAAATAAATCCATAGTAAAATAGCGTGTCGCGTTATTTGCATTAAGATTTTGTCCCGATTTGCTATTGTTGCCTATGTTGTTTAAAATTCATATTTATATTATTTCATATAAATTACAATGTCGCATTCATAAAATACAAAACAAAATATTAAATCGCGCAATAGTTATTTATTTGCAATGTTTGCCATAGAATTTAATGGGATTTTTTCTTTCAGCTTTATTTTTAGCTTTGGAAATCACGAATTCCGCGCTCTTTACCAAATGTTTTTAACAAAAATACACATGACAATTTTTATACACAGAAAACGTAATATCTGGTTTTTTTTAAATAGTGATCAAAATAAATAATCATCGGAGCTTATACGTTACAAGCGTTTACGATATAAAAAAGCAAGTTTATTATGTTAGATCCGCTTTTATAGTTCTTGACATAGTTAGGTTAAGAAGTTCATTTTACAGATCGGCACAACTGCATGTTATAGAATATCACGTAACTAGAAGGAAGAGCGCGGACCGAGTACCATCGATGCGAGATTTACGTTCTCTCGCTGTTCGAGAGCGCATTGGCCTCGAATGCATAACGCGGACCGAGAGTCGAAGTCTTCGCTGGCACTTGTCGGCGTTTAAAGTGCGATGCCCGCTGAAGAACGGAAACGTCAGCCTTTCAAGTCGAACTTGGGATCGTGTTAAGAGTCTTCCTCTCTCTCTTTCTTCTCTTCTGTCGCTTTGCTCTCTTTCCCGTCAACTTCGTTTCCCTTTCTTTTCCCTCCTCACTCTCGTCCCTTCGAGATGAACGACTAGAACACCATCCACTTCAACACGTTTCGATTGGCCGCCAAAGCGACTGCCTGGCTTCGAAGCCTTTCTTGTCATTAACCCGCGGATTGATTATGCGCGCCGATTAATATAAGCAAACAAATGCGCCACGTAAATGGAAAATTTTGATATTTTCTTATAAAATATTAAATCAGATTTTTAGATTATAAATTTTAATATGTTACTTTAATAATGTTATTTGAAGAGGATCTTTCGGTTTATTACTTTTTTACTTTATAATATTTTTTTTAGTGAACTTGATAAATATAAATTTGAATAAGTTAAATTAAAATGAATTAAGTTAAATTAATGTTATATTTTTTTTCTCTCTTTTCTATAATTAAAATTTTTTTCATGCAACTACACGTCATACTTTTTTCATTGTTAAATGTGGATATTACTTATTTTTATAAACTTATGTTGGTGTGAAATTAAAATGTTTTTTTTTTATTTTATTATAATCACACAATATTACATGATTTCTCAATTCTCTTTTTGACGTGTACTATTAAGATTGTTAAATATTGACATAGCAATTTCAAGATTAGTGTTTTTCGACGGCGTTAAAATCTGTATAGATCTGACTTTTAAGTAAAAGTGTTTCGAAATCCACATCGGATGTGTGATTCTTGTGAGATTTAACAAGACTACACTCACAATTTCAACTTCTGTTATGCGTCAAAAGAAAGAAGTGCAAGCGAATGAGACAGAATAAAGGACGGAATAAAGCAAAAGACACCGCAGAAAGGACAGGACTACCAAGGGGAGATGTGAGCTATGAATCAACGAACGATTCACGACGAGACTCATTCCGCCGTTCTTTTATTTCTGAGACTTGTAGATTGATGATATCGCTCGTAGATGGAAATGCGTGTAATTTTTACAACGCCAGTTTTGGTGGCTCCGCTTCGTTCTCCATCGATTGTAACCATACATACACACACACACACACACACGCGCGCGCGCGCGCACGAAGTACAGACACTTTATTTCGCCAAGGTCTGCTTACAGCGCGTTTCTGTAACTTTCGCGGAATACGTTGAAATCCTCGAGGCGATTTCGCGCGAAATAACCCAATGGCGGAACTTTCCGAGGAGTGCTACCTTGCCGAGAGAAATTACGTCATTACTTGGTGATAATAAATTTGTGACCTAAGTGCGGCAACTTTGGCTACAATTCGGGAAACTAAAGACGGTTGGCACTGCAAACGTACATTGAAATCTACAAAATCACACTTGGAAAAATACAAACGTTTTATAAATAGTTTTGTGACTGTGTGTACAACATGATTTTATGTATCAGATGTATGTATCAGGCGCTATATGTTTCCCAAGTTATTTTAATTTCGCAATTTTATTTTTGTGACACCTGTATATTCCTAAAAATCGTAAAGTATTTGATTCAGTAGATTCTATCGATCGGCAGTAGACAAGTGTCACTTTTACCCGTATTCGATCTTTCTCGCGTTCTCTTACTTCCCTCGCGATTGTCGGTCAATACGACAAATTCGTCGGCAATAAAACACCGACATAACCGCGCTTTCGTTTCTCTATTTTGACATTTTCCTTCCTATTCTTTGCTCTCCTCTTCTTCTTTTTCATTTTGCGTCGAGTGGTCTCGTTCAGTCGCCTTTCCATCTCGTTTTTCTTTCTCTCTCTCTCTTTCTCTCTCTCTCTCTCTCTCTCTCTCTTATTTTTTGGGCGAAAGCACCACTGCTGGTATGCATGTATACGAGCAGCCTCTGGATCGCGTTCGTACTGCTGCAACACAGAATAATAAATTATAGTCGGGCTGTGGTGAGCGTGCACTCGAATTTTGGGTCGTGGAAAAACAAACGCGGCCGATGCTTCGCTTGCCTCGAACAAAATAGTGAAAAGCGATTCAAGATGTCAATACTGTGGAAATAGAAGTATTTATTTTTTTCCGTAATTTTGAAGTAAAAAAGAAATAACAAATTACAATTGTTTATTGATTGATTGAGATATATAACTTTATTTAAAAGTTTGATGTTACATTTATATAAATTGTATTATATATTAAACTACAATCAATTATAAAACTTATTATGTATGTTTTTATTTATTGTTAATTCTACTTAATTTCGAGTTTGTGTGTTAAAAAGAATATAATTTAAGTACAACTGCAAACTACTTGAAAGATAAAAAAAGTAATATAATAAGCAAAATTGCGCTGCAGTAAAAAACATATATCGTTAATTAGTCACACTTTTTTTATCGAAGTCGGAGTCTTGCAAACGTTGCATTTAATATTAATTCTTGAATAGATTGGGTGAGGAATATCGTAAAGAATGCGCGATGGTATGAAAGTCGTTGGACTGAGATGTGATGATCCTCTAAGAGGAAGAGCGCACAACACTAGGCGCCAATGTTGGCGCTCTCAGAACGTTTGCCAATTCCAATCCGACAGGCGCAGCGTGCGTCTAATTGGTCAGATTTGTAATCGACTATAGAGAGCGTCAGGTCGATTCGGGTTTGGCACGGCGGGCGTTCGCTATTTGGGGATTAACATGTGTGCGAAAAGGGAGAAAGAGAGAGAGAGAGAGAGACGGAGATGAAAATGATCGCACACGCGACACAGATGTGTTTGAAACATCGTGCCGCTCTAGCCATGCCCTAAATTTATATCCACATCCTGTTCACTCTTCCTCGCTGCTCCCTTCTCTCTTTACTCTCTTCTCTCTTCATCGTTTTACCAACTCTCGTTCGCTTCGCGCACACTATCGGGCGTTTCGTAATCCGCGCTAATTTAATTGCTCGTCGTCATCGATGGCCATTAACTGGGATAGAATTGTCGGCAATATCACTGCCGGATACAAGGACTGCCGGCTGCTGCGTACATGTTGTGCGGAAGAGGTAACATTATGAAGAGAGAGTTCTAAACTTCAAGTTATGCAAGTATCGTGATCTGCAATGAAATCGATCAATTTTTTATTTTAATTCACTTTGAAAATTACTAAAACTCGTTTATCTGTAATAAAAAAAAAAAAAAAAAAAAACTTTCAAGACCGGACAATATTTATTTGCGGAAAGTAATGTTTAATATATTTTTTATATTTAAATCTGGTTTTATAAATATTCATGAAAATAGAGCATTTTTTTAAATCTTGAAAAAATAGCTTTACAAAGATATTTGGTGACCTTTTTTGTTTAAATATCATCTCAAGATATATCGAATAATTTAGCATCGAAATATCGTGTGTGAAAAGAACGATTTCGATGGGCATTGTTTCCGGCATCATCGACGCCTGATTATTACCTGCTCGAATAATTTGACGTCAGCCGAATGTTACGCGCGCAGACCGTCGGCGTTCGATAAATTTATGGTCCTATATGATGTAGCTCGGCCGTCTACGTTGAAGACCCTTGACACTAAATGTAATTGGCCAACTGGCCGAATGAACGTCGAACATGTCGTTAATATAACGATTGCTAAACGTCGTCATGATCGGCCGAATCGGAGATCAGTGGAAACGTCACGAATATCTTGTCACAGTTACGTCTCATAATATAATCACATTCATCTTTTATTACATCTCTTATTTTTATTAATATTTTTATTTGTTTCACATATGCTGTAAAAGTTATAAAAATTAAATGTTTTTTCATGTACTTTTATTCCAGTAAAATTATAAAACTGCAGATTTTTTCAATTAAAAATGAATAATAATCGGAATATATCTTTTTGTTGTATAAAAATTTTATATTTGTTACAGAATATATCATTTGTCTTAAAAAAACGTGATCTTTACTCGGTGAAATCCGAATTTTACGGTTGCAGATAAAATTCAGTGTAACTCGACACGCAATCGTGTAACATGAAAAGTAGGACACCTTGTTTAAATCAAGCTTTGAAATATTTAACTAAATAATACGAACGGGAGGGACTAGGTTTTCAAGGGGTCGAGGATCATTTCTTTGTTCCGTGGCAAGCCGAGGTGGCAATGGGGATTGAGAAAAGCTCGCAATGAGCTTGAATTGCAAAAGAATTGCGCTGTCAGACCGCGAATAAAAAAATAATATTGGCAAGCTCGCGCGAGAGCGATTCTCTCGCGATTCCACCGAAGACGAACGTGAGCGCGCGCGCTTCATCATAATTAATCAAAGCGTAGATCTGAAGGATCCAATTAGCGGCAAACACGCTCTATTCGGTGGTTGCCTCGGGAGAACTGCTGCGGCCAACGGGAATAGGGAATAATAGTGGATAGGACGCATTAAAGTTCAACCAAAAAGCACTAGAAGCGCGAATACCGACCGCTGACCTTAAAAACGATATCCATAGTCGTCGATTTGTGCATCTTCTTTGCTTCGAGTTCGCTTATCAATAATAATAATGCTTCCCAATTCTCTTCAATCACATTATTCGATAATAATCACTGAAAAATACTTATTGCACGATTCAAGTTTCACGACATCAAAAAAGTAGAAATGATAATTACATTAATTGCGTTACGATACAATGTTAAATTTTTGCTTTTTGTTTTTCTCTGGCACGATATAAAAAAGTATGATATATAGGAAGCATTTAGGATTAATAAATACAACAACAACAAAAATTAAATATCTTGACCACGTTGACAATGATAATTCTTCTCTTGGATCGGATTATCTTATTGGAATAAGAACTTAAGACAGCCATTATGCAAGTAAATCCTTCCCTGAAAGGCCAACGTGTCTAATCTCGGCAATAATGCATAAGAATATTTCAGTCATTAAAGCATGAAGCTGACGTAGTCATTAAGGAGCAAGGAGAAACAATTCTCTCGCGGATAACAATCTCATAGAGAACTAACTAAAGAGAGACAGATAGATAGAGAGGGAAACAGAGAAAAAGAGGGAAAATGAAAAATATATTTGATACCACGTGCAATTATGACGATATAATCATTTCAGCGTTAAGAGTAATCAGCGAAAGGACAATATTGTAATTTACGGTATCAATGTTAAACAGTAAATCGCTTTTTCAATACGCAAAAACGTGAAATTACTGCTATGATGTTACTTGCGTAAAGTAGCTGCTGCGTGTAAAAATCACGTGAATGCCACAGAGAAAACTAATTGCATATGTCTCTGGATGCTTATCCTGGCATGTTGTGCCACACTGTAAACTTGCCGCTCATTACGCGGTTCCTTAATTAGGCCAGTCTCCTACTTATTTCCAGTGTTTGGATTAAATGTGACTGTTTTTATCTGATAGCAGCGTATAATAATAACGTGAAATTATATATGAAAAAAATTATAAACTCTTATAAATGCATACAGATATGTCGCAAGGCTAAAACAAATACCTGAAAAAATATTTGTTCGAGATTTAAAAGAACTGTATCGATTAAAACAAAAATAAAATTTTACACCGCGTCTATTACGCCAAAAGTAAAACTGTCACTGACATTTATCTGTTACCGTTCATAACATTTTGATATTAAACAAAACTTATAAACAGTCCAAAAAGAGTTGCATAAAGGTAAGCATAAAGGAAACCAGCCGGACAAACATTGCACGATTAGTGTACATTAACGGGTCAAAGTTTTATGCGTCATCGTCTTTTGTGCAATCGCGAGTATTTACCAAAAGCCAGTTTCTGTACATTCGCGGCAGCTGAAAAAGCGCAGCTGAAAAGCGCGATATTTTTGTAATCGCGCAATATCGCAAACAGCGAGCATCGATAGTAAATCCGTACGTTTGGCAATATCTCCCTACTGTTGGCGGATTCGCTCGGTGTTTACGGTTTTAATTTCATCCCGGTTACGTAAGATTGCCGCGAATACATACATAAATCGACGAGAGTATCGACGAGCTAAATCGATCGTGTTTTCGGATTTTTTCCGGATGTGTATGCGCACATTCGGATTTTTTCCGGATCAATTAGAGAAATGTTTCAATTTCTCGCATGGTGAGAGGGGAAAAGGAAAGAAATCATTCAACATTTGGGGACATAATAATGAAAAAAAAATCAATACGTGATTATTCTATATCAGTATGATTCGTTTATTGTGGTTCGTTTTGAGCCGAATGTGATTCATACAGTAGAAAAAAAAAAAGTGCGGTTACTGCGCTTTTTTCGTCAAGTGTAATTTTATTCCTTCAACATTCTTCTTTCCGATTGCTCCCAAGACAGCTGTAGTAATCCTTTAAGATTCTGCGCTTTTTAAATGAGCTAAATGTCGTGCCGGAGAGGCGCGCCTCGCTTTCCTGATCCTCGGAAGAGAGCACAAGGAGAAAGAAGTAAATGGAAGATGAGGAGAGCGGAAGATCGTGCGAGGGAGTGGAATTGAAATATCAGGGCGCATGATTCGCTTGGAACTTTCGCCGATTTTCTGAATTGCGAGCAGGAAGCGAACGGCAGGTTGGTAAAGAGAAGAAAATGTGCCGTCGAGAAAGAAGTCGTTTCGCCTAAACGACACGGTGGCAAATTCGAATAGCCGGAAGCAAGAGGCAACGATATCGTTCATTGTTTTCAAGAGATATACTTGATAGCAAAGGGTGAAAGCGACAAAAAAAGTGTTTTACACGTATCTCCGGCTTTCTCTTGTAGATTTACTTGAAAATATACGGAAAGTATTAGGAAATTATTTGGTGATAGGAAGTTTTTCGACGCAACGCGTTCATTGTTAATTTGGTTTGTTTTTTCTGACGGCAGTCTGACAAGAATCGTAGAGCGGAAAAGAAATTAGCGCGAATTGATTTTCTGATCGATGACGATCGATGGTTACGGTCAAAATACGCGTAGATGATCAGCGAGCGAGTTTCGCTTCCCAATTGTTCGTGAGCGGCGGTTACCACCATCCACCTGAAAGTTAATTTATGTAGTAAACGTGTTAATGCGTGCCGGACTGTGGTGGCGCAATGATAATGAAAAAGAATGGAAATTACACGGCAATAAATTTCCAAAAAAAGAAGGTTAATTTACGCGGCTTATCTCTCTGACAGTGTTCTTTGCCGAGAAGTAAGGATAATTTATTAGCCGTGTAAAATGAAGCGCTATTAGTATTAAGTAACTTAAGCTCTCAACAATTAAAAAAAAAGGTATACTATTTTTATATTTTAATAATTTAAAAATCCAAAAATGTATGTTTTGATTAATATAATTCGTATACTTGTGTTTTCAATTTTTGAACTTTACTTTAAGTTACTTTAAGTTTTAGTTATACTTACATGACTTCTCACTGAAAAAATAAAAAACAAATATATATATATATGTATATATGTATGATATCTTACCTCCACCACCGCTCCAACCGCCACCTCCACCTCCACCTCCGTATCCACCTCCACCACCTAATTTCCATCCACTACCGCCGAATCCGCCGCTTCCACCGCCTAACTTCCATCCACCGCCACCGCCACCGCCGCTCCAGCCACCACCGCTATTCCATCCACTACCACCACCGCCGAACTTCCACCCGCCGCCGCCTCCGTATCCCCCGCTGCCGCCACTGCTGAGCGTGATTACTTTGATAATCTTTCCACCACCGCCGCCTCCGTAACCACCTGTAAGATTTTCGTATAATTTTTTTCGTATAATAATATCTAAATCTTAACGGAAAATAAATACGCTGTCTATGCGTTCAAACAAGCTTTGAGCTCACGAAAAGCAGAATAGCTATTATGTCATTTTTTGGAATCGATTGAAATAATGTTGCTCTTCTATTGTTTTTTTTTATTGTGACAATCAGACAATTTTTGTCGGAATTAATTCTAAATAATTGCATAATAACAGTAACTATTTAGACATAGTAGATTTTTTACAATGGATATAAATATAGTGTTTGTATTTTCATACATACCACCTCCGCCACCGCCAAACTTCCATCCGCCACCACCGCCGCCGCTCCAACCACCACCTCCGCCATATCCACCGCCGCTACTTATGTAACCACCTATAAGTAATAAGATTTTAGATCGCGAGCAATTCGATCGTTACGTTTTGTTTTCATCGCGCTTGAGAATTCTGACTCTTGTCTCGACGCTTACATAATCAGTCGTAACTTATAGAGAGGCGAATATATGTGTGTTGGCACGATCCGCGATTTATCGACTTTCTTCGTGCGATCGCGAGCGCGGTACCAAATGGTGGCTCATGTAGGTCCGCAAATTGCTACGAGATATTTCTCGATTGCTACAAGGAGACTGGCTGCGCATTGCCGATTGTGCAAGCCGTCTCAAAGGGCAGAAAAGTAAGTACAAATTGCTCTCAGATTAAATCTTACGAATTTGTTTAATATCGTCAGACTGACTAAATAGTGATTGCGCGAAGAATTAAACGTGCAACTTAAATGAAGAAATATAAAACTTGTGAAACATATCGATGTTCGCGTTGTGTAGAACTCGCTTGCTTCAAGTAATTACTACTGTGTAGCTTACTACTTCGAGTATAATGTCGTAACAATTACAGCTCGGTAATTAATTTGCAGTAATAAAGTAGACTGCTAAACAGACAATGAAAAATAAAAGTACAATTATGTTGCATTTTACAGAAGAAATAAAAACTTTTTTATGCACGCACATGATACATAGATGCTGTTGAAAAATTTTTGTATACATAGTTCAAAAGGTCTATGTGCTGTTATTTCATTTTTGCTAAATATACAGAGAAAACTATATCGTTACATAAAATAAAACAGAATTTTACACTTGTGATTTAATGAATTCGCACGTACGCAATCAGTCGCAACCGCATCACGTTTCACCTTTGACATATCGAGATAGCTCGAAACGTGAACACGCGAGACTCCCATAATCCACTTGCTCGTAAGCTTCCCGTTGTTACTCACCGTATGCGGTAGCGGCGAGCGCCAGCACGAGCGTGACTGCGAACACCTGTAACGAGAGAACGACCAGGTTTGAGAACCTTAATAATTGCACGATTGACTCGCGCAAGAGAGCGTGCTTTGAAAGAGATTATATTTGATCTATGTAAAATTATTATTATTATTATTATTGCACAATATATGCGTTGATCTCGTCTCGTTTCTACTTACCTTCATGTCGGAGGTGTTTGATGTCCATCGTTGGGTCTGCCAGCTCTTTTATAGCTCCTGCCTTTCTTCAACCGGGGACCCCCGCCCTTTTGCCTCTCCTTCGCGCGCGTGTTCTTCTTCTGGTTCACACTCGACTTTCGTGCCTAACCATCGCCGCCACCACTATCGCCATTACCATTGCTGCCTACGAAAATCTCCGTCCAGACGACCGCCGCCGTAGTTCTCCCATCATCTCTTCGTCGCGCGACGGTAATCTTGACAACTGGCCACCCGATCGTTTCTCAAGATCGAGATCTCGAGGTCGCGGGAGTCTCTCGCGCCGTAACTATACGCGACATTCAACGACGCTTCATACGGAACGGAAAAGGGATGTTGCGTGAAACGACGACCTCGTTGGCGAGAAAAGCAGCGATGATTCACCGGTCGAGATAATCGCGCGACGTCCGCGGAATATTCGCCTTGTTCGAAAGAGAGTGTGGTCCGCGACGGGCAATCTGATTGCGCCAAGTCTCCACTTGTATGTTCGGCGCTAATTATCGCGCGGCAAATCGTGCTCGCTGGACCAAAAACGGATACTCACTGGCGGCTCCTAAGTACAGTCCGGACACGCGCGTCCGGTGACTCTTTCTTGATATTAGCCCATCTGGTCTAGCGCGGCGATTCTTTTCTCTCGTCGAGAAAGAGAGAGCAACTCACAATTAGTTTTCGCCAAGTGTTTCAAAAATGGAACTGTCGGGTAGAACTATTGTAATCTGGAGACCATTTTCTTTCCATGTGCGCCGAATTCTGATTGCTGAAGATTGCGCGTGTCAAATTTTTTTTGTATCCGACGTTGTTTTGAATCTATTATTGATTTTATTGAATACGAAAGTGAATGACTCGCGCGTAATTGACGAATTTATTCAAAGAATGATATATGCGAAATATAAAATATGAAATTACACAATTCTAACTTGTTTACTTTTTATTATTAAAAAACTTTTTATTATTAAAAAAAAAAAGAAATATGTTGTAAGTAAAAATCATTTCTCTCATCAGAGTTACTAGTAGTTTGAAATTGAAAACATCGTCTGCTCATCGATTTCAGTATTCGATTTCAGACACCGTCGAAAAGGCGATAATTATTTTTACAAGAATGGAAAGCCATATTCGACGGAGTTGGCTAATGCATATACAGATGCGCGATTACTACGGCGCGGTGCGCGAAATTGTGTAAGTTCTATGTGCAAAGATAAATATCTCTCCGAACTATTTTTATCTCTAGACTATCTCTTGGCAACGTGCGCTACGCCGCGTGCCGCGCTATTATTATTAGAGATCACGTAAATGAATCGTTCCAGAGAATCCTTAGTACAACACATCGATCACTTGCCGATCTTGTCGCGATTTCGTCAGAGAACGCGTTCTCTCGATAACGTCGTATGTTAAATCATAAAGCAACATTAGATATAAACGACTGATGGTCGACGAGAAAGATTAATAGACAATGATGCTTTGCGTGACGGGAAACAGCATCATTTACCAAGTTGGAATCAAAATAACGATAGCACATACATGATGTAGATAGATAATATGTATTTATCGCTATCTATTACCTATTATCTTATAGGTTTCATATTCATAAGATTATAATCGCGACAATTAACGATAGTTATATATCCAAAAGAATAATATATGTTAATGTGTGTGATCGTTAATTGAACTATAAATCAAATTCTATGATAATAAAAAATTAATATCCCAGTTTTTTTAAATATATCGTATTAATTACTAATAACTTAACGTTGCATAGAGAAAGAAAGCACTTCGTCTGTTTTTTTATAGTACTTAGTTCAAAAACGCATTCGCTTAATCGCTTCTTGGGAAACAAGGCACTCGCGGTAATGGACCGTCGCCTCAATGGCGATCCCTTCTTTGGATATCGACGAAGTAACGTCTCGCGCGCGCGTTTTACTCTCAATCGCCGGACAAAAAGCAGCTGAGATACTCGCTAGAAGGCAAAGGCCTTTCTGGCCTTTCACCGCCGTGCCGATGTCCACGCGAATGGATCTGACCTCTTCGCGCACGGTTAGCTCATCGAATCGCGTAATAATTGATATGAGTAGGAATTTCGGTAGGACAATACCAGTTATTGATGGTATCAAGCGGTCAGAGTCGAGCGTACTCGGCAAAGTAACTAATGAGAAGTTGTTATTTGTCGCAAAGAACAGAGAAGAGGACACTTAGCGAGGAGTCGCAAAATATTATTTTACTGGCAACGAGATATCAATACTTATATTGCATTCGCGTATATAATCGCGTTTGGAAGTTTGCAAAACGTGTGTATGTACGTGTGTACTTTCAAGATAATCGGTGAGTTCTTTGCGGAATGTATCTTAATACTTTGATCGTTTAAAATGCTTATGAGGCTTTATGCTTTAAGTTTTATAAGTAACTAGTCACGGCCGGTAATCATAAAAGCGGGTTGGCCTCCAGAAATGCGGAGTTGCCGATCGACCTATCAAACCTGATCTCTCTAGTGAAAGTCAAAGTACAGTATTATGATGTGTAGTTTCAAAACAAGATATACGATATATTGTGTGTGTGTGTAATATATATAATATACAATATATAATATATAATATATATTATATATATATATATATATATATATATATAATATACAATATAATATATATATATAATATAGAATGATTAGAAAGTACTTTCTTGTAGAAGTAGCTGCGTTTGTGCGAACACACACGCTGTGACGTATGAATTCTTAATTAAAACCAAGAGTATAATTTATGTAAGTAATAAATATAATACACGCACGTTAATTGATAACGTTAAATAACAAACAAAAAATTGATAACATAAAATTAAAACAAAAACTGTAAACGTCTGTTAATTTAAAAATTAAATACTTTGGATTGAGATTGTAATTTAAGAACAGATTTTTTCTATGTCACATCACTTAATTTGCATAACCGCGGAGATTTTATCTTGATCGTGAAACCAAGGATTGATGCGTACATTGACATACTTTGCCTTAAGAAAACGCGTTTATTCTTGAGTCTTTGTATAGAAAGAGAGAGAGAGGTAATTAGATAAATCAAGTCTGTATAGAGCTGTCATGGGTCTGATTTTCACTCCTAACCAGGTTTCGCGCGTGCTATGTACATGAACAAGAAATAAATAGCAAACATTGTCGATCGAGGGAAGGCATGGTCTTGAAGTAGGTTGCAAAATACACGCATATCGACATCGAGAAAGGACGATGGAATCTCTCTCTCTCTCTCGGACTGTAATATTACGTGCCTCACGGTCAGAAGGTGAAAACGGTTGGCGGCGCTTGAAACTGGCGGCGGGATTTTCACGTCAGAAAAACCAGAGTGCATCATGATGTGAGTTTCTCAGATCGACCGGTTTTTAGTTTTGTTGCTGGATTTTTAGATGAAATGTTGTGCTGTAAGGAAAAATTGAGATATATGATTTAAGAAAGCGTCTAAATTCATTGTTTTCTCTCTTTCAAAAAACAAATTTTACAGATCAAGTTAAAAAACTGTGAGAAATTTGATGTTTTTGGTCAGTTAACATTAAATTATCAGAAAATTGCACTTTAAAATATAATAATAGTTAGATAAAAAAAAAATTTATACAAGTACAAAGTGTGCGCATATTAGAAAAAAATATAACAAAATTTAATAAACAGATATTTATATTTTAAGACTAAAAAAAAATAAGTTATACAACATCGATATAGTTATGAGATATTGTTTCTGCTTTTAATAGAATGTAATACAAGTTATAGTCACAAGTGAGTATTTTTAAGAATTTAATTACGATCATTAGTTTCGAGTTCGAGAACTTTATTGCCGATATCGGAGCTTGTTCACGTTTGCAGCAGATGCAGATTAAAACTACACGTGTCGAACACAGGTGCGAGCATCGCAGGTCCATTCAAGCGTTCTCGCATCACACATTTATCGACCATCGATTTATGAAGTTGAGCGGGCGGGAAAAGTGGCGATCTAGCGAGTTATGCCGCCCTTGTTAGAAGTTGCTCAAATATATAACAAAGCGCTATGCGTGCAGTTGACGAGCAATACGAATAGGGGAAAACTGCCGAGAACAGTGTGACAAAGTGACCGAATAAAGCTCTGCATAAAGCCGACAGCTCGAACTCGCGCATTTACGATTAGTACCGCGCAAGCCAATCTCTGCTCGCGTTTTTTTAGCGCGGTTATAATTTTGGATACGTGGCTCGTTTAAACGTCACTTCAAAATATTACTTTTTTATTTAAAATAATATATATGCATATATTATTATTATTATTATTATTATTATTATTATTATTATTATTATTATTATTATAGAAAAGAATAATAAAATTCCTAAAAGTTATGTAGACGTAATTCTCAAAAAGATCTTTTTGAAAGTTACGTTTACATAATTTTTAGGAATTTTATTATTCTTTTCTCTCTCTCTAGCAATAAATTAAATAATGTGGCTTACGTAAGTAAACAATTTATAAGTAAAGATTTTATATTTATTAAAATTATTTAATTATTATTTAATGTTTAATTATTATTTATCAAAATTTAATTAATAAATTGATATAAGAGTTTGTTTTATTTTCCATATATAGAGTCTCATCAGTCTTTATTTTAATTATTATTGTCGGATGAAAAAAGTGTCTGAAGATTGCAGCGCGCGCGGTAATTAGATCTACGTACGCAATGGCATATGTAGAAATTTCATAGAATCTGCATTCGATGTTTCATCCTGCGCGGCGGGCGATCTCTTTTCGCAGGATTATTGGGTTATCAGTCTGAAAATCACACAACGTGTACCACTTGCAATCTTGTTACGAAGCCTCGTCTCCGACGGCTCGGTCGCTCCGATACCACCGGTAATGAGCGGCATTGTCTGTCGAGTTTCATACATAGCTTTTCCTTTCTCTGCATACAGATACGCGACTAATTACGTGTGTATCTTCTCGATTTGCCGGTCGTTATGCCGGATACGACTTCTTAATAATACCGGACTACGTCGACATGAAGCAACGCTATCTTCTTGATCAGGATTGTAAATGACTTAGCGCGCTGCGGGATTTATCGTTTCTATATATTTCAGTCGCGTGTAATATGTTACATAATTAGCACTTATATTATAATTAGTCTGCAATCTCTAATAGCGTTGACTAACGCTATTCAATTTCAAATAGGTGCTATGAATTTATGTATGCAAGTTTGTATTTTGCAATTGCAAACTTTATGTTACAGAATCTATTTGCCTTGCAAATTGATTCTGACAAGATAATTTGAGATTTACACAAACAGTTTTGTAAGATTGATTCTATAAAAAATAATTACCCACTATCTAATCGCGAATAGGTTTTAAATCAATGCAATAAATAATAAAATGATTGTCTTCAAAATCGTTTTGCTCGGATTTCTATTTTGTCACGTGAAATTCGCATAGCTACGTTATTCAATACTTGTGTCACGCGAGCTCGAAGTCGGTGCACAACTCCTCGAGGGATAAACTATAACGTCGCCGCGTGAGTGTCATAACACGCGACGGAACAGACACAGTCATTGAGGTATTTGTCACGCCTGAGACGCGTCCTGCACGCGCGCATAACGACGCACATCGGGAAGCGATACGGCGTCTTGCTTATTACGTGCGACATTAATGGAAAGTCCAATTAAAGCCGAATCACTCCGACGTGAAATCCGAAAATCTGAAGCGTGATGCGTGCTGTGTGTGTGAGAAGTTCAGATTTACATGCGCATTGCTTATCGATCGATAGTGCAATGTACATGACCGGCTCCACGACCGGATGTCTCGCTTATTTCGAGCAGATTCGTTAAATGCCCGGTGACGTATCGCTTAACGATTTAAGTGCACAGTTGCCGACGCACAAGCGGAACGCTCTCAAAATTTTCCATCGTGCGAAAGGAAAGAAAAGATTAAAATATCTCAAAAAGACAGAAAATGAAAAAAAAAATTTACGACAGTCTTCCTGTAACCAACGAACATAGTAAATATTGGAAAAAGCTCTTCGGTCTCTCGAGCGAATCGTGCAGGGTTACATTGCGAACAAAGTATGCAAATTCGACATACAAAACGTACATGCAAAACGTTATATGCAAAAGTTTGATTTATGGACGATGAAAATGATATGCGCGACTGCGAAAAGTCACGCGACGTTTATGGCCGATATAGAGACGTAAATTGTGCAAATGCACTTGCCGTTGTTACGTGATTTGCGGATTGCATTCTATTTATTAGATGGGTTTGCAAGAGATACTTTCATCAGTGCCTATTTTCTTATCTGTCTGTCGAGATCACAAAATATATAACATTTAATTTTATTACGATAATCGTCTACTACACGGTATTATTTGCATCAAACAGAATTGTTTTGTACCTCAATTTTATATAAAATATCCTAATAAAAAAAAAATACATTTCAATAATGAACATATTATCAACGGATTATGTACTTGAGAACTAACTACGCTTGGCAAAATCGAAAAAGGGGGCAACCGCGATACATCGACCAGATGGCCGGGAACCACTGCTTGCTCAGAGAATCGGTCCTTAACTCGCAACTGCAAATTACAGTTCGTATGGAATTCAAAGAGATCCGGGCATAAATGAAACCCGGCTCCGAACAATTACGAGACACGAGGGATGGAAAAGCACGACCGGTTCGGACAAATTGCCCCTCGATTTATGGCGACAGCCACGGGAACTAGTCGTGGTGATACGAGTGCTCACGATTTGTGAGCTGCGCATGCGGGAAACACTCGGTGTAAATACACGCGAATAGTTTACAAAGATATATATATATAAATCGGATTGCGTCGCGCCGAAGCAGCATTCACCGAATGAAACTTTGACCAAAATTTCCTTTCTAATCTTATAAGCTCGCAAAGCGTGCAATATTAATGAGTGCATTCACAACAGTTGAGAAATGAGAAATGTGATGAAAGGGTTCTCGCGCTTTAAAAGTGTAAAACTCTCGATTACAAGCATATCTAACTAACGTTAAACAATGAAAAACAAAACATTCTGCATAAGAGAAATAACAGCAGTTATGCTCTGCACACAAAGATAAATTAATTTATGTTATAATAAGAATACACGGCATTATATGATCATTCAAAATATAAGAAACAGACTGATGAAACTACAGAAACACATTTTTTCTGTCAATTCTACCCAGCTATTTCCGAGTTACGTGTTCGTAATCCATTGTATATAGTTAAGCGGCCAATTAAAACGATAAGAGTGCGTGACTAATTGAGGTGTCGATAATGAGTCAGTGAAGTTTCTTTTCCTTTCTTTTGTCGCCTTTCTTTCCGCTGATGAAATTAGAGCCGAGCAAGTCGAACGATTATAGATGTTTCACTGCGCGATAAATACCCAAGAGATTCTAATGAATTTCATTAGCGACAACTATGACGACGATTAAAGTCGTAAGGTTCTATGCGTCTCTAAAATATCGTCGTCGTTGTCGATAGCGCCTCGTGAACCACTGCGCACGTCTATCAAGGAATCGATTCCGCTTGGGCGACTCTAAGCACTTTAGGGACGCGAGAGAACTTGAAGTCGCTCTTATCCGCAACTTAACTCACTCCTAACACGCGTCTTTGCGCTCGCAAGCAAGCTTTACTCCGAAAGATCCCAGGCAATGTTCGAGTTACCTTCGAGTTTAGTTCGCTAACATTCGTGTCTTCATCGATACGCCGGTTTTTTTTTGCACGTCTTCGTTCTTAGTGCTCAGTAGCTTAGCGACGACAAATTGATCTACCGTAACTTGTTATTTCGACGCTTAACGTGATACATTGAATTGCACATGAAGAACAGAAAATTAAGAACGTGAAATATATGAAATAAAAATAAAATATATTAATCAATTAATAATGTAAATATATTTAAGTCTAACTCTTTAACTTTTGATCTTAATTAAAGTTTATTTGACCATTCAGTCTCTTATAATAATCATCATAAGCATAAAACTTTTAAAGAAGAAATTTTGAAGAGCCGTCAAGATTTTATTTTTCAAAGCTGATATTTCGATTAAAATGCTTAAGACAAACTTCGTTATCATATAAGAGTCAAATTTTTGCGGACGTGAAGAACACGTTATAAAGTGATCACTTGAGTCAAGACTTTGTAAAGAATTTTTTTTTTTTTTGAAATAACGGTGCATCTTCGCGCACGCTTCTTTCGAAAAGAACTCGAACGCGAGGGCTTCCTCTCTTGCTTTGGCGACTTGACGATTCGTCGCTTCCGGACGGAGGGTCTCTCATGCCAAACGAGGTGTAAGCATCGAGGATATTCGCACAAATTATTGAGCGAGCACGATCGAACGACGACAACGATGGAATTGATTTTCCATCTCTTTTATTTTGAACCATCTTCTTCGTTTTCTGACGATCCATCACACGATTTTCTTTATATCTTCTTTAATTGCAATCTCGCAGTCACTCATAGCCTTACAGAAAATCTATACGTCTGCCATTTTTATATATTATATTTACTATATGAACTTCTCACATATATTTATGACGTGTGTTTCGTAAATGATATCAATATTTCCGCGTTATCGCGTCGTGACAATAATCTTTGAGAAACAATCGGAGAAAAACCGCAAGTGTAAACGCTCAATGAACGACGTATTAAAAGAATCCAAAAGAAAATATTCAGTTTCCGCATTTTATTTGATATAAAGCTTCTATCTCTTCTATTCTCTTTTATCAAACGTGTCGATGCGCGTCTTTCTTCTTATAAAGTGGTCTTTTCTTTTTTTAGTGTGGATAGTTTCTTATGCATTATGACGCGCGCATCATAGCTGATGCAGCACGAGGATCGATATAATTCCGCACGTACAAACACGATTGGCAAGCACCCCGATTGATCAGGCGGACACGTGTAGTGCTCGAATCAGTGACGATCTATCGAACATCGGTCGCACCGATGGACAGCTGCCAATCGCGAATGTAGCAATTCCAGCTCGGTCGGCGCGACGGCATCGACACGGTGGAATTCCACTCGAGGAATCACGTGAGAATTCTGTCGCGCGGGAATTCGAGCGTTTTTTTATATCGAAAAAAAACTCTCTTCCTCTCTCATTCACTTCCTTGTTCGCTCGCTCGCTCACTCACTCACTCACGGCGCGCCTCTCGATTTCACGACACTGAATTTCCAGCTAAAGCTTTTCCACCGACATTCCCGGCATGTGAGGATCGATGGTGTGATCTCGGACTTCTTTGCCCGCGCGATCGTCTATCGGTATTAGAAAATTCGAGCCGCTTGCTTTTTTGCTTCGTTTCGATCTTCTACAAATTCTTGGCTCAAAGCCACAATCTCTTCGTGGTCCTGAATTTATTAGTTGAAGCAAACACGAAACTTTAACATTTAAGTAAATGCCCGACGATCGTATCGACGTTGTATAATCCTGATATATCGCGAGCCTGGAACGACAAGATTTTAATGGACTATTTGACGAGTCTCAGAAGAAAAATGATATATCTACGTTTTATAATTTTTATTTTCGTTAATACGTTACGCCGCGCTAGTAAATATTGGTCTGGATGTACAGAATGGCTTGATTTATTGCGCAGCTTGTTTTGACTGTACGTATTAAAAATTAAATATAATTAAATTTAATATAGAAAGAAAAAATACTCAAGCACAAAACTATATGCACATAATTGTATATATGTATACATATGTAAAAGTATTAATATATTATCTGTTGTTGCACATTAATTTTTTTAACAATTACATTATTTATGTATTGCGGAATGTAGTTTTCTTTGCGTACCTATGAGTTAAAAAACGCGAGCAATCGTGTACAATCGTGATCGAAGTATTAGATGTATCTTAAATCACGCTGACGTATTTTTCTCCAGTTTTCGCCATGTCAAACTTCACTGCAAATTCGATTCTCAAAACTTATCACGATCGATCGATCTTTCCTCTCCCGAGGAAGAAATGCTACATCATCTCTCTTGTCGGTTGCGCGGCTCCAGGCGATTCCTCGCCGTAAGGCGAAACGAGTGACATTCACGGTTAGGTCGAGGAATAGATTTGTGTGTATTCCAGATGATCGATTTGCCTCGTTGAATATTTTCCATGCTTTCCTGAGCATTCCGTGGCTTGTTCCGTCTACTCGCCGACTATTTGCCGTTTCTCGTGTGGCTGAAAAATGCGAATGGCGTAATCGACAAACACTCGCGGTTTCGAAAAGTTGCAACGACCTGCTGAAAATCAACATTTTCCGTATAAATCGCCTCCGTACACATTGTTTCTTTTCTATTCTTTGACATGCAATTTCGACATAGTAGCGGTATAAAATCGTAAAAAATATAAAGTTCCGATTTACCAATATATACATATAATTATTTTATTTTTATCTCTAGGATTTTTTTTATCATTGCTTATTTAGCAAAAAGAAATTTATAAGTTTGTTACAGTAATATTATTTTTTATATTTTTAGTTTTTATTTATCATTGTTATGGTGCAAAAATTGGTGATATATATTAAAGTTAAAATACAATAATATTGATGCGATAAAATGCCGTTTAACTTAACAATTGTATATCGTAACGAGCCACCGAATCTGATAAACCGCATGTCAATGGCTTTTATATCTGGGACATAAAGTAATTCACTATTTTGCGCGGATAAATAAATAATAACGCGAAATTTGCAATAACATATTTGTGTTACATTCGTTTTTATGAAAGCTGTTGTTGAAAGCTATACATAAATTGCGGCTTTTGAGATAAATTACACCGAAATTTACAAAGCTTGGATAATTAGTAAAAAAAAAAGCATTTGTTCACTGATATAAATCTATTGATAATAATTGTAGCGAAAAATTGCTCTTTGCTGTATAATCATTTGCATTGCATACGTAATATTTCTACGTATAATTATTTTCACAATTCTTATTAACTATTTTTGTTTTCTTTTCATTTTAATATGTTACCATTTTTTTTTTTTTGTTTAGATTTCAAAATTTGTGCGTAGGATTCAGCGTCAACATTATGAGTGAGGATTAGCAAAAAGAAAAGAGAAAAAATTACGAATAGAAAGAACACTACAAAAAACATTCTCTTTCTTTTGTAAAGCGTTTCAATGATGACAAATTGAATAATTCAAAAAGCGTATTTGTTCTTGACAAAATATTTCGACGCACGAATTTTCCATTATAGGATTTCATATAGATACAAAATCTTTCGTACACGAAATTAAAAAATTGGTTATAACTGCAATTTTTTTAATATTTTTGTGTTGAAGATGTTATTTATTTCACTTGTAAAAGATATATTTTACAAATAAGTAGTAACAACAAAATAGTCAATATATTTAAATAGTATAGTATTATATATTTCAGTATAATAGTATGTATTGAAAATTTATTTCAGATTTGTATATAAATCTGTATATAGAGTCCACAAAATGAAATAAAAAAATATATTATCACGCAAAGTTATTAATTGTGCATGCGGATTAATATCGATTGTAAAGCATTTGTCGTCAGTTTTGCCGCGTACTCTCTTTTAATTAATTCTATTTCGGCAAAGTGGTTTCTCATGTTTCTACGCGGTGCTTCTCTCGACGAGACGTGCGAGGGATGACATCTCAGTGCCGTGTGAAAAGCGGGAGTGGGCGAGTGCGTAATATGACGTTTCATCTACTTTAACTCTTAATTACCGACGGCCGCGACGCAAACGCCCGCTGATTCGAACGCGAGTCAATTGCAGGCAAATCTATTGTATGCTAAACCGCTAATTGCCCGGACCGTCCCACCGTGCGATCTCGACGGAGCAGTGTTATGTCGTTCTCCTTTTTTTCGACTCGGAATCTTGACATTTTTTTTTTTTTGCCATAAACTTTATACTTCTTTTTTAAGTAGCGTATAAGCTAGTATATATTCGGAGTATCGTAAACTCTAAGAATATTTCGTACGTTATATATTTCAGTATAATAAATATAAAGAAGAACTTCATTCAGTGCTTTAATTCAGAAACTTTTATCTTGTGATTTAATTATAAGAGTGTCTAAGGTTTACAGTGAAAGATTTGCGAATAAAAACCTCTATTTAAAATTTTATTGATAAAAATAGATACCAAAAATTTAAAGAGATCATAAATAAGAAAAAACTTGCTTTACTATGGTTTTTTCAATCATTTCTTCAATTTCAATAAAATGACTATTTAATGATTATTTTTTCTCTATTTATCGTGTATTTATAATAAAAAGTTGAAAAATTCAAGCAAAAGTAATAAAAATACATACTATTCTCATAAAATAATTAAATACATACTATTCTCATTAATTAAGATATACAAACAAATTTTCATATTTGTTTTGACAGAAAGCAAACCAAAACTTAATATAGATATTTTAACGTTCTATAAAACATCGATTGTTCATATCTCATTTATCTCGGCTAATTTGCAGCAATCACAACACCAATATTATCTCTGCGTAAACAGCTGCTGCAGCTGATAATAATTGGTACAATCGCATTGCCTTGACTGAACGGAATGCATTATGCAAGCTAAAGTAGTCCGGCGAGTAAAGGGAGGCCAATATCGAGAGAAAGTAGGTACTCGTAACTCTCATGACGCGAGTCGCGCGTCCATAACCGCTCGCATCTCAGGTGATTGCGCAAGATCGTTAGAATGGCAGCTGTGCGGTTACAGTGATGATTGACGCTTTTTCTTTCTTCGTCATCGTCTCCTCCTCCTCCTCGTTATCGCGAACCTCGAGTGCACCGTGTCAAGGCTATCGGAGGTCAACGATACTGCCGCAGTCATCACGTCCCGATGTTCTTCGATTCTGTGCTCGTTTTTTCTTATTATTGACTGGGAGAGCAGACAAAAGGAAAAGCAAAAGCACGTCACGCTCGTCTGTCAAACTGTCAAAAATCTTGTCACACAAAAATGTCAAAAAAAAATCTTCGAAAAATTGATATATTTTTTTGAAATTTTACTGACAGGATTAGCACACGCTGACTGCATGCGGGTCGTGTCTGCATAAGTCAGAACTTCGACAGATGTGTATTTTTATTCATTATATTTAGAAGGAGATTATATTTATAATAGAATGTTTTTTTTTGCAATATCGTTAAAACATTTAGTATTTTCGAGATAGCATTTCTTTTTCCAAAGAAGCGCAACATAATGTATGCATAATGTTTGAAAGCGTCACGCTCATTAAACTCCGCCGTTAACTTATTGTTAGATTATACGCTTCAAAAAAAGTTTCGACGCATCTAACTTCCTGACTTTTCATTTACACGTTAAACTCGCGATGCGATATATTGCCTACTCTATTGGAAAATATTGTTGTTTGCCTGAAAGACACTTTCGAGAGAGATAGCACAACTTATATATATTTAACTTTTTTTCCTTTTTTTTTTTTTTCTATAAAAGCGGATTGGTTCCGAACTAATGTAACGAGGAAGTTGAGTCTGATTCTGCTCTTATATTTTTCGTTAAATACACATATTTGTAAAAGTTTAAAATACATTTAAAAAAATATATCCTGTCTCTCAATACAATTTTGTCATGAAAGGTAACTAAAACAAAATGAATAAATTCCGTGCATATATGTATATATACAATACGTGAATTCCCGAAGAATGCGATTTCCGTCCTGGACAGGATATTTTGCAACTTCTTTCGTTCTAAACTAGAGGGAAGCAGTTACGAGAAAATGCACTCACGGCGCTTTCTCACCCCGAGTGGTAAGAGAAAAAAATAGGGAGCTGCAAAAGTATACAGGCGAAAAGGTGCGAGTAAAAGCATGAGAGTTGACCTTTCGTCTTTTGCTTTGCACATGCATGTCATAATGACAAATACGAAAAGGATATGTCGCAAAGATGTGGCTAAAAAGACTTGTGGTTTGTGATATCCTTCCTATACGCGGCAACGTGGCGTTTATAATATTTGATGTAAAACAAGTTGGAAGGTAGTGTTATAAATGTCGCAGCTATACATATAGAGATGTATTCGTACGTCAAAGAGAATTCGTAAATTGCACTTGGTTGCAAATAATTAGGCAGCGATATTGTAAATACTTTTTCAAACATTTTTCAAACATTTTTTCAAACATTTTTTCATTTAAAATACCAATTTTCGACGAGTTACATCAATATTAATATTTTTTCACAATACAAGTTTGTTTGAATTTTATTTCCATTCACCTTGGCTATGTGGTAATAAGAATACTCATAATAATAATTATCATGAAAATTTGCGTTGAAATAAAAATTTGAGTAAAAATTCTTGAAAAAAAAAGCGATGGGAAAGATACTCATTACTTGGCGCTAATGACGGTTAGGTTGATTATACAAGCCGCATCCGCAAAGGGCGAGCTAAGGCGGCCACGTTATTAATGAAACGATGGTCCTTGCGTCTACATTTCGCACAACAAGAGTCTCCGTGACAGTGTCGCGGCGTAACGAGACGTGTCCGATTTAGCGTACCTACACTTTCGCTCTATCGAACGTCCAATTATTTTCTGCACTTTTAATTGTCAAACAAAAAACTTCCTCTCGTTTTCTTTGATCATCTATTTGGATCGCTTTTTAAGAAAAATATATATTTGTTCTTTCTTGTATCATTAAAAAATAGAAAAAAATAGATATTAATAGAAATATCAGTTGAACGTGACGCTTACTTCTTATTTACATTTAATTTGAGCTTGAAGAATGTGTTATGTGATATTAAAACTTGTAAATTAGGTATATTATAGGTATATTATAATTTTTTATATTTTAAGACACGCGTCTTTTTGTGCGTATGTATAAGTGTACACGTGTGTGTGTGTGTATGTGTGTACACATTAAGGAGGAAAAAATATTAAAATGCATTTGCAATTTATGCACAAGTGCATTTCTGAAAACTTACGTGCAAATTAAATAGCAAAGAACGAGAATAGTTTTCTTATATAAAATATGGACGATTCTTGCATGCGAGCTTCGATTTACACGGCAATTTGTGAGAAAGCATTTCTTGCGCAAACGAAAAATCGTATTTTACTGTATAAAATATAGAAAAAAAAAACGCGCGCGCGCATAAAATAAGCTGCTGAGAAATGCGATCTAGCGCCTGGTAACGTTACGTAGCATTTAATGTAACGCCTGTATAGTTTTAGATCTTATACTCGCTTGATTCATAATTCTATACTTACTTATACACATCTGATTAAATGTAGATTCAACTTAAGCAAAGCTATGAAGAGGCTATTACTTCCCAGCGGAAAGATTTAGTCTGTGATAGCACCGTGTAAAACATTGATGTACGTATTCTATTGGTTAAAACCAAGTGTCGCGATTACGAGAACGTCGAGAGTTTTTCATAATATATATTTAATTATAAACTTGGCAATGTACTTTGCAAGATGGTTTGTCATTTGCTTAATATAAGCTTAATATAAAAGCTTAGTTTATAAACACAAGTTATCAAAGAGTCGGATGATGTACAATTTTGGTATTTATTCTATACGTTTGGTATTTATTTTCTATATGTTATAATGTTCCATGCTTTTAGCTTTTTAATTTTGCAAATTTATGTGCTTACGCACAGATCGCACTGTACAACCAAATTTCTTAAGTGAAAGAAGAGAATTAGCTTAATCAACTTCCTTGCAGAATTTCTCATAAAATAACGCGGCAGGCGCTTCTTTCGCTGTATTCTAAAAAACTGAATGACGCTTTACGTGCGTCGTAAAACTCACTTCAGATAGCGCTTGCTGAAAAAATTAATTTCTATTTATGATAATCAATCTAGTGTGCATTGTTTTCCCAATTAACGATTTTTCTTGCAACGCAGCACAAGTCGAGAAATCGCGACGTTTTGAGAGAGAGAGAGAGAGAGAGAGAAAGAAGATTACGTAGCTCGATTTCTTGGCTATTCCTCTCGCAAATTCTATCTGAATCCGTAGTTCTCGTCTTTCTGGGCGTTGACTTTATAAATTAGAAAGAGTGTCGACTTAATAGACGATTACGAAACGAGAGTCACGAGTTGAAAGGGGAGAAGACGGTCGAAGGGTGCAACCAAAGAAGACGAGAAGAGGGTTGATTCTCCGAGTAGAGGACTAGCAATTAGCTTTATTAAGGATGAGATCGAATCGACAGCGAGTGAAACCTTCTAGGAAAACGGATCGTTTTCCTGGACAAAATTAGTCTAGTGAATATAAGTGCGCTTGGCCAGTTTCAATAAATACGATAAACTTCATTTATCGCGTGTTATACATAAATATTCGAGATCAAACAATTCGTTTACTATTTAATCCTCATAATTTGGATAGAGACAATTTTAAATATTTTTTTGTATAAAAGCAGTAAAATTAAAAAAAAAAAAAATACAAATACACAACGGCATAATGATTTGCAGGAAGTAAAACTAAGTAGTCCGAAAAATGTGATTGGCTATTATGATATTTTTGGAACAATAATGAGCTTTTGACGTTTAGATGTACAGATTAATAAAATGACAAAAAGTATTAATTAATTTAATAATTTCAGAATCAGAAGATAAAAATCAACGATCAAAGTCACGCCGGGTAAGATTTATTGAAATATTTATCCGGCGTTAAAGGGACGCACATAAATTCATTCGTTCCAACATGTTCTTCCTTCGATCTATCATCTCACAGGAAGGAAATCTTTCCGCGAGCGAGATCGCGGCACCTACGCTATTTTTCATTGGTCAATAAAGTCTGAATTCTGAAGATAGATATAGAGACGTCACCGTAATCTTTCACGGGATATCGCGTACATACGAGAATTCAAAAGAGAAGCTCTATTCATTTCAAAATAATTCAAAAAGGTGAACAGCGACACGTAATGCATACATAAGAGTGAAAAATCTGTCAGTTTGAGAGAATTTGCAATTTTCTCTGCTGCAATCTTTGATAATATCAAAATAAAAATTTGTCATTTATTTTCTATTCTACTATTGTAATTATTATACATTAATTGCTGATACGTTTCAAAAATATGTCTATTTTATAAGTCGACAGATAGCAGTTGAATATTTTTTTATTGCGTTTCGCTTATAAGTTGAAAAGAAAGAATATATGTAAGTATTATGTATATACAATTTGCACGAATGAGATTGAAACATGTAAACGACACTCTAGTGTAGCATACAGGAAACTTATTAAACTTCATTCGACTGATGTCAGTATGTGACTTGAATCGCTTATACACGTTAGAATAGCATAGCAAGTATTACTCTTGCTGTACATTTGGAACGCTAAACGATCGAAAAGTCTTTTTCCGCACGTTGTTATTACACGGAGAGGATTCGGTGAGACATCCCGTGAGAATAAATTATTTGTCGGCAATAAATAACTGTCTTGTATGTTCAGAAGAACGTGTATAAATGATGCGAGCGGTCTTTGATAGCGGTGGTATACAAGAAACCCTATTTTTACCGTTTTTTTATCACTACATTTTTGCGAGAATAAAATGTGACGCGCGCGGCTACATGGGAATTAATGATGTGCGAGATATCGTGATTCTAAGTGTACGTATTTTAAAGAGACATCTAACTTCTACCACTGGTTTGTACCACTAGTGCTAATGTCATACCGTAAACATCTTACTCAATAGCCTATTCTGCGATCAAAGAACTTGCAAGAACGACTCTGGACAACACGGGAAAAATTCTTAAAACATCGATTACGCATTCTCGTGGAAATAATTCATGAAAGATTCAAAATTGTTTTTTCTCGACAAACGACGAGAAATCTCGGAGATAAAGTTACATTTAAGAAGATATATACTACGAGAAGAATTAAATCGGTGTAATTTCTCATATTGTGTCGCTGCGCACAATTTGGAAATCCACAAAAGGACACAATCTGTGGTGACAATTTCTTCGCATTGTGAGAGCGTCGAATTTGAGAGGCACTTTGTGGGCATTTTCTACTTTTCTTCGCATTGTGAGATTGCGAACCGACGCAGTCACGACGCAAGTCCGTCGCTGCTAGGACGAGCGCGCATGCACGCACGCTTTCGATCGCGCTTTCGTATCCGGTGTGTTACGAGTGCGAGCCTCTGCAAACTCGTCATGCTCAATTTACGGTATCGATCGATCGGGCGGACGAACCGACCGACCGACCAACCGACCGACCGACGAAACAGCGTTGTAAAGCGAGATATTCGGAAACTCATACCGAGATATTTGCTGTGCACGCAAGTAGCTTTACGTAGCAAAACGCTTGCGTTTGTGCTTGCGTTTACGACGACTTCGTAGTCCCATCGGACTTTGATTCGACAACTCGAATATCGCTCTTTGCACGGCCATCGTAGAATCGAGCGGCTTTCTATATTGCTGGATTCGCCACAATTCTCTAGTTGCTCGCTGACAGCAAATTCCGCTCTTTCAAAACCCGCTCGGTTTCAAATTGCTAGAAAAATAACACGTTTGAAAAATACAATTATTTATCTCGTATTAATGAGAGATATGTAACTCTCATTTTTAGCTCTCTTTATATAAAATAGTTGATATGAGTTCCACGCAACTCTTATAAAGATTTCTTAAATTGTACTTTACTTCATCTAAAAATTTTAAGTTACAATGGCAGTTAAAAGTTGAATGTTTTGCCTTTCAACAAATAAAAAAGCACTATTTTTTCTAACTAACCGGAAAATCAATTTATCAGACTTTTACGCGTTTTTTGTGACTATAGGAACTAATAAAAACAAATGGATCCGATTTGCTAGATTTTTTCTGTAAATACTATTTTTAACAGTGCGGAAGCTTTAATTTTTTTCTCGTCGCTGACATCGCGGATTTTAACTTTTGTCTATGCAAAATCGACCGGCGAAACATTGGCTGACGGCCTCGCAAGGTATCGGGCCGAAAACATGGCGGACTGTGATTTACACGGCAAAACGCAGGTTACAAATCGGATTTGTTTTTTTTTTCCGCGACCCGCATGGATTTGAGTATATCGTAGTTCAGCGCGGTTGTTACCCTTTGCAAAAAGCATCCCCCGTCCGTCGATTCAGGAATTTCAATGTAGAATCTGATCTTCCGCTCCAATAAGCGCCGCGGAACGAGATAACTCGATCCGTGGAATATCACGGAAAAATTCTACGTTGTCTCTCTTTCTCTTTCGAAGAACATGGCGGGTGACCGAGTACGGAGGCTAGTGGCGCATTTTTTTTTTTTTATTGTCGCGCCGGTCGCGCGCACAAAGCGAATTGAAAAACGACAAAATCAGTCCGGGACTGTTACGCATGAGATCACGTATGCAGAATAGCTTTCTTCAGAATTCTGTTTTTTTGTTTTTTGTTTTTTTTTTTTTTCTTTCTACATTTGCTCTCGCAAACGGGAGAAAGATTCGCTAGCTAGTTCATCTTGATTGTAAATCCCGTTTTCTAACGAGAAAATTATGACGAGTTTTTGATCCAATAATTTTCGCAGAATATTGCTTCTTCTTCGATTTTTATTTAAGATTACATCTTTCATTTTCTTCGAATAATATGGAGAATTATTAGTTTTCAAAAATAAAAGTTTTGTTACGTTGTTCTACATAACGAATTGTTTTACACATGTGTTCTTTACATGTGACCTTTAGAATTTGTTTTCAGATTGATCGTTGCGATTCAAATTGAATTTATGTCTTTATTTTATTGAGACGATTAATATCTGAAATGATAATTTCGCGGCGAATTGCATTTCTTTTTTTACAGGATTTTACCAGAAAAAGAAACAATTGTTTACACTCATTGAGAAATTTTGCGGCAAGTGCTCCGCTTTTAATGCAAAATAAACAGGGGAAAGTAGAGCACACATTGTACAAAAAAGCGGTACATTAACACAAGAAATACACGCGTGTTCCACGCTGTAATTCGCAAATGCAACCCTCGGAAGAATTATGCGTTTCCGTTTCTCCATGTTTTGTTTTTGCTATCATCGTTCCGCGTTTTCTTGTCGGCCTTCCCTCATTTCGCGCGATTCGTAAGAGGGAAGGGCACTTTCTCATTTACACATAAAGAAACGCGTCCTCACATTTCTAATGGGATCTCTGGCTTAAAAAAGATAACGTAAGACGGCCGAGAACTTTTATTTCTCCCTTTTTGACTTGATGATATATGCCTATATATATATAATATATATATATATATATATATATGCCTATATCAAGTCAAAAATAGAAGAAGAGAGTAATAGACAGCTGTTGATAAGTAAACACTTTGTTCTCGATTTCTTTGCACAGAAATGAGTCGAGTGACACGTTATGAAAGTTTTTATAAATTTTTTATGTCAGTCACTATACTTTCTCTTTCTCTCTCTCTTTCTCTCTCTCTCTCTCTCTCTTTACGTTGGTAGTCAATAATTGGAAGATATATTACACTAGTGGCATTATATTTTGTAACATTTGCGTAGAAGGCGTTATAGTCCACTTTTTATTGCAGTGGAAAGCAATGTTTTTTAAATAGAGTCAATTACTGCAACGCACAGCAACCTCAGATAAGTCTTTTTCGAATACATAATGTGCCGGAATTCCAGTCTGCGGAAATGCTTACTTGTCTTGAAAACCGCACTTACTGCTACTGAAAGACAAACAAAAAACAGCATAATGGCGGCGCAATTGGCGGGGAGGAGCGCTCTCGAATGTATCGCGACTTCTCTTCGGCGTTTCGCGCTCTTGCTGTTGCATTTACAAGCGTAAATCCCGCTCGCTGAGCGTAAATTCTGCATTTACCGGCGTCGCAACGACATGGCGGTCGCCGGCAATACGAAGCAACTAATTATAATCCGAAAAGTTGTACGGTTACGTGCGCAGCTTTCCGAACGCCCGGCCTCGCTTGACGAGAACTTTTCTACTCGATTCTCGCTCCCTTCTCCCCTCCTCTCTTTCTCTTTTCCACCATCTCCGGCTTTTCCCAGCTCACCCGCTCGATTTTCCCGGGCCATAATTAGAGCTCGAGTCGCCGCCGCCATCGTCGCTGTTGGGACAGTCTTTGTACGAATGATATCGATGTGGCTGATACGCTTCTTCTCTCTCTCTTTCTCTCTCTCTTTCTCTCTCTTTCAAAGTTTTACAAGTGAATGAAGGAGCTTATCAGCGGAAGTTTCAAACAATGCAATGCAGCGCAACGTTGCAATCGTGATTAAAAATCAAAAGCGAAGTTATATGCAATCGGCCGATCGCGATCATATCTGAGAAGTGTTTTGCTTTTGGTGATAATATAATTAATACCTCACGACGATAATAGACTGGAACAATTACCTGTCGCTGTGACTATAATCGTTTTCGGCTGATAATCATTTTCTACGAAAACTCCCGGAGAAACTGATAACATAGCTCTTTATGACCGAGAAGATCGGCGATTGTTTAAAATTGCAACAATATAAAATAATGATGAAATTTCTACTCTGACTTGATTTGAAGAAGTCTATATATATCATATAGGTT
This sequence comes from Pseudomyrmex cubaensis, assembly GCA_014825685.1. Lineage (NCBI taxonomy): Eukaryota > Metazoa > Arthropoda > Insecta > Hymenoptera > Formicidae > Pseudomyrmex > Pseudomyrmex cubaensis. The sequence goes on along the minus strand of QVOA01004645.1, from coordinate 7,265 downwards.
AAAAAATATATTTCAACGAGCATTAAAATTGATTACGTACATGATTTTGTATCACGTTGAAAGTTAAAGAATCTAAGTTTTTTTTTATTTAAATTGTATACAATTTAGAAAATAAATAAACAATAATCATCTCAAATAAACATTTACTGTATTATAATCGGTTTTATAAATTTTAAAATCAAATTGAAAACATCTATAATTGTGTTAATTAACTCAAAAACAAAAAAAAGCGACGAGTTCCAAACTTGAACTTTCGTGTTATACTTGACGTAATATAAATAATCAATAACACGGGGACGCAATTAATTATCGCTTCTTCATAACGGTAATGTATTCCCAGCGGCTGATCAGGTGGAACAACCCCATATTTGCGAAACTCCCATTTGTACCGTCTATCACGCGAGTTATTCGCATATATTCGCGCCGCGAACCGGCTCAATCCCTACGCATAGTTTTAATCGCGGCCGAACTTGTTACATATCCGTTACGAGCTACGCGACCCGATGAGTTTGCGAGCGAACTTTGGAATTCACGAAAATTGAATCCACTCGTAGAGCTCACGTCTGTCGACTGGCGACGATTCTCTTGTCGTACGAGTTTGATTCTGGTCCGAAGCGGATGGCACTCGGAAGACAGATTCCTATAAGCTGTAATTTTCAACACCTGTGCTATTTCATGTCAAGCAAACATATGTACATGACACTGTTTTTTGAACGCAGAGAGTTATACATTTAACAAAAACTATATAATGTTTTATCTCAAATGGAATATATCAATAAGGATAAAATGTTGAAAACTCTCTTTCTTACTTAAGAGTTGCATTTATTTTTAAATTTTTTAAAATTGTTTTTCTATATTTTCTATATTGCATTATTTATATGTGTATTCTTCATATCAAGAAACTTATGTAAAAAGAAGTATGCAATATTCAGCATGTGTTGTTGTCACCTCTATATATATATATATATATATATATAGAGAGAGAGAGAGAGAGAGAGAGAGAGAGAGAGAGAGAGAGAGAGAGAGAGAGAGCGAGAGCGAGAGCGAGTCTCCGAATAATGGAAAAATCTATGCGCAAACCGTAGAATTTGCGATCCCAGGATGCTCAGCATGAGTAAATTCAAATTCTTTTCAGCGAAGAGAAAGATTTGTAAAAAAGCATAGGAGTGGTGAGAGAAAGCGCGGAAGAAGCGGAAGAAGTAAGAGCGGAAGAAACACAGGGCAGTCGTCGTCGTTGATGCAAACGATGACGAACGGAGAGGTTGCCGAGCGAGTTGGGGGATGCGGAGAGAAATGAAAAGTTCGAAATAAAACGATAACGAGTACGTCGCACGCCGCGGTAAGCTCGCCAGTAGAAACCGTCTGCTTATTACGTCACGCTGAACGTAGTTACTAATTAGTTACATTCAAAGCACCGCGCGAGCGAGTACGCCTGCTTGGAGAGATGGCGGACGGGTGGCTCACTCCCCTCCGGTGAATGTTTTCTCGCTGGGTAAAAAGAGACGGAGTGGAAGAGAGAGAGAGAGAGAGAGAGAGAGAGAGAGAGAGAGAGAGAGAGAGAGAGAGAGAAGGAGAGAGAGAGAGAAAGGGGAGAGATTAATCACAAACGGTGAGTGAAAAATTATACGGTAAGTTTTCCGTAATCATTTAGGCAACACATATTGTAGGTATAGGAAAGCGAAGTGGCGATGCGTGACGTGCAACTAATTGCTGTTGAATTAAGTTTGCGAGGTAGCACATTCCCGATGCAACATAACTCACTGACACACATTGACTTAATTAGCAATTAAAACTTTGCTAACGTAGCAAGAGAAAAGGCAGCTCGTATGGTTACACATGTCTCTCGTTTCAAATCCCATAGACATTGTACAACATTACTAATTATCCTGACGATCGCGATATTAATACAATATCAGCTTACATTGTGTAAATTTGATAATCGTATCTCTCTCTCTCTCTCTCTCTCTCTCTCTCTCTCTCTCTCTCTCTCTCTCTCTCTCTCTCTTATAGATAGTTAATTTATAATTTCTATATAGATAATATTAACAGTGGCATTTTCTATCTATGTTCATTTCCTTATTTATTTTCTCTCTTTTATTATCTCATTTTTCCTTTTTTATATTTTTTTCGCATATTAGTTTTTTTTCTTTATTTGTTATATTATATTTTTCATCTCGAAGTTATTTAAAGGGTTATTGCATAAATATGTACCTAACTAATAATAAATTCACAATATTTTATTTTTCTCTATTTACGCATTTTACACTCGAAACTTTTGTTTTCTTTAGTGTGGATTTGTTAATTAAAAAGGCATCTGTGTATCGGCAGTGTCCATTACGAAATGTGTCTGTTTTATCTCTTCAATGGCGGTTTCGATGCTGGTTTCCGTTTCCGTGAAATTCGCGAACCGATGACATCGGTATGCTCGCAATACCGCATGTTGCGGCCGGTAGACGCTTGTTTTCGTTGCAATCTTCCTCCTTCTCGTCGGCATTCGGTCCGCCATTCCGCGAACCTGGTTATAACACGCTCGTACGATCGTTGTCGAGGAAATGAATTTTCTTCAACACAAGGGCTTGTTGCAAGGCGCACCCTTACACACTTCTTATAGGGCGGAAAGTGTGCAAGGGCAGCGAGAAAGAAGGGTCGGTCTTTCCCAAGGCTCTAAGCTTGGCTTCCTCCTATTCCATTTCGGTCGTAACAACGACCGCGCAACAAGATAATACGTGGAAGAAAAAAAGTAACGCGGCGAACAGGCGAACATTTACGTTTATTGCGGCGTAAAACTTGTCCGAAGGTAAACTTGCTGCGGGATAACAGTCATTTTTCGTAATTGCCGAAAAATGTCGATTGTATCAGTGATGAAATTATCGCTGTATGTTATTATTGTGTAAAAAAAACCTACTTCCGCTATTAAGAAGATCATTTTCTTTATGTTTGTTTAATTGTGACAACGCAGTTTCACAAACTCACGTGTTGATTGGATATTCGATTTATCGACGCGCGAAAGTGGTACAACAGGCATATAAAAAATCATAATAAAGCTCGACAAATCTTCGTAATGTATTTGTGAGGCGTATTTATGGTTTATTCGGCAAGAGAGAGAGAGAGAGAGAGAGGGAGAGGTTTGTTCTCCTTTAATTCCCTCTTGTCGAGCTTACCCTCTCGAGTCTCGTACAAGATCGTAAATCAGCGTACCGCATCGTCCACCAATCAGACTCGGCCATCACCGCAATTTCGTGTCGAGAGAGAGAGAGAGAGAGAGAGAGAGGAAGTATCATAATATTTATCAGGCTAATCATTACACAATTTACGTTTATTGCAAACATATTGCCTGTAATTTGTCACAATAAAGTGAATGGGCGACAGGCAATTGATAGATGATTGATAAATGTTTGTACGTTTCTTCTTGGGAAGATAGTATATGTGACGTGTCACACAGAAATGGGACATGTCATCTAGTTTCGTCCGAACGATGTCGGTTCTTTCGTTACGAATCTGACAGCAGATAAGAGCGAGAATGTCCCTGGAAGGAAGCTCGATCGTCGTTTTCTCTCTCTCTCTCTCTCTCTCCCGGTTTTTCCTTCTTTAAACGATTCCCTTTGAACGAGTCTGACATGAATATTTATGGCCTCATGAATATTTACGATATTCGAAGGTATGTGCATGCTGGAACACCGTTATAATGTATGTACGTGGAATACGTACACGCGTATTGGGCGGAAAATGGAAATACTTCGGCGTTTTGCGAAAATGTACAAGATTAATGGGTTTGTGCGTGGGATCGCGTGATATATGCAATTGGCAGAATCGCTAATCGCTCATCTTCGTGAAATATTCCGTTTCTTCTTTTTTCTCGCGTCCTCGGACGCGGTATAATTATATAACAATAGCATTGTAACAATATTTGCGTGTTCTTTGAAAAAGTTCTCGGAGGACTGCGGAGCAACAGTTAACATCGTTCGAGTGAAATGCGAGGAGTTTAAGGAGAAAAAAAAAATACAACATTCGGTACTATTATCTTCGTGATTTACACACTCATGTTTCTGTGAGGAAGTTCCTGTAAGTACTATTTTCCGGTTAAGTGGAACATATAAATTTCCTTCTCAAGTAGTTGCCCCGCTTGGTATTTACACCGTCGCGGTTTTCTTCCCTCGGTCTTTTTCACTTTGCTGGAAATCATAATTTACCGAAGTAATGACAAAATTAATAATTTGCGCATCTCATGCGAGACACTCTTGCCAGACCTGTCTCTCTTAATTTTAATTACCGATTTATCTATATAAATTTCCTATATATATTTTTTTTTTTCACCACTTGGCAGAAAAACTCATTAATTTTATTTAATGAATTTCAACGTATTCGATATCTTGTTATAATCACGTAATATATTTGTCTGTTGTGTAAACGAGTTCTCTCTTGGATGGTCATAGCTTTTTCAATGCCATTCAAGAAGGTGCTGCCGAGTATTTATATATATATATATATATATATGTATTTGTACAGTTGAAGTATCTTCTCTGTACATCGCTCGCGTTTTATTAAAAGAAACGCGCGAGACGCGAAATATACAACTAGAAAATGCACGGCGTGTTTTCTTCAATACTCAAGAGAATTACAACCCCCAAGCGTACGAATTGATTCTTCAATCATTTCAATTTCCTGGCGCGCGCGTTTCTCTCGCAACCCCGGTGAAATTAATTTTCTCACTCCGTTTCGCATCGAGCCGGCATAACAACGTTCTGAAAGGGAGGAGGGAGGGGGGTCCATTAAATATACCGGATTCTCGCGGAAATGTATACACTTTTTTTATAGAAATGTCATAAAATCTTGAAAAAAAATAATGAAATTTTTACCATCTTTGACATCTCGTAATTACATTCCGTCACTTTATTTTATTTATTCAATGTAGTTTTCTGTGTGCGTGCGCGCGCGCGCTTTATTTTATTTTAAACGAGTTTCTTCGAATCGTTAATAATATACGTACGTTTGCATTAAAAGACCTGTTAATTATTGCCGCGCGTTAGATTAACTCGCCAATGTAGAAACATTTCGTGTGTACGTTGGTTCCTTTGAACGTTTCACATCATTGGTTCTGTTCGGATTATTGGACGAGTATCTCATATCGCGTAGATCTTAATATTCCGGTAGGCAATGATACACAGATCCGCGTACATAGCGGCTGATTACGAGCGGCTGTCCCTTTGAACCTGAGCGAGAGAGCCGCTCTTAATCATGGAAAGCAATGTTACCTACATATCCGATTAAATAGTTTGATCTACACTGTCGCATACACACACACACACATACACGGAGATCTTCACTTAATGCTCTTTAGATATTGGCCGTCCATCCATCGAGTATTTGTCAATTCAAAACCGTTTAAATCGTTAAAGACGCGAAAATACTTCGGACACGTGTATTTCATCGAGTTTCACGGACAGTTATTTAAGAATAAAAAAGTGTTTATTAAACACTTTTCAATAATAAACTAGTAATAAATTTTCACGGTGGTGAGAGCCAATCGCTGGATGTTTTGCGGACAAATATATTTAAATATACTTATATTTTTAAGAGTGTAAATTCTTTTACGCATTATTTTGAATTGAAATTTTTCAATTCTGAAATCATATAGGATGCTTGATTTGCATCTCGCATATAAGAACACCTATTTCCCCTTCCCAATTAATTTGAAGAAATTATATCGCGACAAAATTAATGTGTTTATTAAAAAGAAAAAGAAAAATTCCACGCTGCTGTTTCAGCTTGTTGAAACTTGACCAAGAAATTTGGCGACTTTCGTCAGATCAGCTCTTGATTTTATCGCATCGGTTGACCTGTTCGTAAGAAGAAGTCCCTTCCCAAAAGGAACGTCCGTGGTGGATGTTGTAGAGCTCTCGCAAATTTTCGCATGAAAGAGAGTTCGACATTCGGTCGACATTCGGAGGCTACGGATTTCTATCTGAGGCAACGATTTTGTAGGTCGGTCTTGCGGTTTGCTCGAGCGGAAACATCGCGTTCAATCGTGGTACGCTCCGAAGAGATTCGGCCCGATCTCTTCTCCTTATCCCCCAAATATCTCCTTTTGCTACTTGTTCAGGAAAGAGCGAGAGAGAGACGAGAAGAGACGAGAGACGAGAGAAGATTCACGAACGAATCTCTCTCTCTCTTTCGCGAGCTCTCTTCCGCGCGCGCAAATATCCCGAGCGTCTTTTCGCGAGTCGCCGAAGCTTTACCGGGGGGAAGTTGTAAAGTGCGGCGAAACGAGGGCAAATGCTAAATTTTCGCGAAATGCTCCGTCGAGCTGTTACAAGAAGGCACGCGGCGGAATATGCACCGCGCTTCTCTCGCAACATCCGACTAAAGGTAAGTTGCAGGTTTCTACGGACCTTCTCTCTCTCTCTCTCTCTCTCTAAAAGCAAGAGAGCACCTCTAATAAAACAGTTCGCCTTTGCGAAAATTAAGAGGCACGCTAAAATGTTATGTTGAATAGCTTGATAATGCTCGAAGTGGATGATACTGCTAATTAAATATTTCTTATTTCAACAGTTTTCACTTTTACGCGAGAGAAAATAATAATGTTAATTAAATAAGAATTTTTTTTATTTTTTATTTTTAAGCTTGTATCAACTCGAAAGTCATTAACAACCACTGTTGTTTAATATGCAGTTATACACGTTTAAATATTAGTATACGCTAGATTGCGTGAATTAAGTCTGTGTGTTTTAGATATTCCAATGGGGGTAAACCAACCAGTAAATGACCGAATTGTTGAATCTATGTACGTTTAGAGATAATCCTTGAATAAATTTACTCATAACAATAAAACAACTGTTAAAATTGCATTTATGATTAATGTTTGTTTTTTAGATATTTATAAAAGTAATTTCTCATTTTTGTAGCGTAAGTAATTATAAATTTTTAATAAATATTATTTTTAATAAATACTATTTATTTTTAATAAAAATTTGATTTCTTACTGTTTGCATATCACCGTTAAACAAAAATAAGAACGAATTAATAAAGAATCTTAATAAAGAAAAATACACGGAGAGACACGGAGAGACAGGGAGAGACAGGGAGAGACAGGGAGCGACAGGGAGAGACAGGAAGAGACACGAAGAGCCCGTTTTATGGGATCTACAGTCTTGAGTCCAGTACTTGGCTAATTGCGGCGATTGTCTGTGTTTTTTATTTATACAGAAAAAAGATTTATGTAATAGATAGTTTGTATATTTGGATAGTTTTTATGTACTTGGCGTATG
>QVOA01004642.1:0-26680 GCA_014825685.1 Pseudomyrmex cubaensis | reverse complement strand
GTTGACATCGCTACGTAGTTGTCAATGTGCACCACAGTGGACATTGCGCTGACTTACGGAGCGGCAAATCGATTACACATTTTCTTATGAGCCTGGCCGCTCTCAGGCTTCTCTCTGGTTATACAAAACTGTGCTTCGGCCTTTAAAATGCTGCCGTAACTGCTCTCTTTTCTCCAGTCTTCTCTTTGTTGGAACTGACGCTCAACGAGACGTGAGCGCGTACAAATTAAGGCGAACACGAATTGCCACCGATTGTTATGACAGTCATACGTCATTTGGAGTTTGTTATCTCTGTGCAAAATTGTACAAAATGCAAATACAGTGTTTTGATAATACGAAGAAACCAGTGATACACATTTATGAAATGCTGTCACACGCTTTTGTGATATTAAAATCGTTTGTCACTTCGTATTCTAATCTGTATATATAGGAAAATTTCAGAAAAAAAAAAAACGCTGTAGAGATATATTTTTTCTTTTGGATTTATACGTGTATTTCTTCAGCTCCTTACACGGATAGGTTCGCTAATTGACACATCTTATCTCTGACTGCAGAAATAAAAGTAAAAACATCATTTGTTACAAATAAATAAATACGTACGTACATAAATATATACTTTCTTGTACACATTGGTATAGACGAAATATGGAGTCAAAGGAAGAAAATAGACTTTCAAACGGTGACGTTCGAGTACACACAAATGTCAACTGGACCAAGTATGGTTTGTATGACCCAGAAACACAAGAAAGTGCAAAAAGAAATAATGAAGGTAACAACAATGCACTTGATCCTGAAATGTACCCAGCTGGTACAAATGAGCTATTTGCACAAGAATACGTAAGCATTCTAAAGCATTCTATTATTTTTATTGACTAATGAATATTAAAATCTTTATATCTTCTTTAGAGTGCAGATCCTTGGTGGAAATCAAATTTTTTTATCTCTCAACCTGTATTATTTGGCACTTGGGATGGAGTGTTTACATCTTGTCTCATTAACATATTTGGAGTAATTGTATTTTTGAGATCTGGATGGATTGTTGGCCAGGCAGGTGTTTTGAATGCTGTATTAATTATATTATGTACAGGTAATATATGTTTGTGCAAAATTATTGATAAACAATTCATAAAATTGATATTATTGTGATGCACTTATTACTATTATTGTAATAATATATATGATAATTTTTCAGTATGCATCGCATTAGTGACAGTGTTGTCAGCTGTAGGTATATGTGAGCGGTGTAGAGTTGAAAGTGGAGGAGTTTACTTTCTGTTGTCACATGTGTTGGGTTCCAGATTTGGTGGCTCCATCGGACTGCTTTATTGCTTTGGACAGGTAGAGATAGATAAATTTATTCTTTTGTTTTATCAATATTCCGAGAATCGGATTTTATTTCAGGCGGTGGGTTGTGCTCTAAACGTTTTAGGTTTTGGCGAATCAATGGCCGGTCTTGTAGGTTTAGAATCAGCATGGGCACAGCGCGAGTTTGCATGCGCAGCAGTTGTGTTATTATCCATAATTAATGTTGCCGGTGTTAAGTGGGTTGTAAAGTTGCAGTTTGTTCTTCTCCTTGTTATACTTCTTGCTGGAGTTGATTTTATGGTTGGAAGTTTTATTCATACCGATATTGGTAAGATAATATAACTACTCTTGTGAGTTCTTTACATAAAAATGATAGTGCTAAATATTTTCAAAACTTTTTATATGTTATTATAAGCGGCAATGTTATTAAAGTATTTATACGATTGCAGCGGCTGGTTTTGAAGGCTGGTTATCCGGAAATTTGAGAAACAACACCTTTCCCGATTATCAGGATGGATACAGTTGGTTTACTGTATTCGGTGTGTTCTTCCCGACGGTCACTGGTGTTTTGGCTGGAATTAACATGAGCGGTGATTTGAGACATCCATCCAGTGATATTCCCAACGGTACTCTAGCAGCATTAGGAACTGGGTATAAGAGAAGTTCTTTTTAACATAAATTATTTTAGAGACATTTCACGTTTTTACGATTGCATTGTTTGCAGAACGTTTCTGTATCTATGCTTTTCTCTGACTCTTGCGGCAACTTGTGTCAGAAACGCTTTACTTAACAACTTTACAATAGCGTCGACAGTATCGGCAATCTCGGTTTTGTTACTCGCTGGTCTTTACGTATCATCCTTCAGCAGTTGTTTAGGTGCTATGTATGGCACACCTCGTGTTCTTCAATCTATCGCCAGTCAAAATGTTATACCAGGAATGAGCTGTTTGCAAAGAGGGGTAATTATTTCTTATATATTCCGATTATTATTATTTTTTTTTATACTTCTTGACATACACTTGAGTAAAACTGTAAGAACGATTATACTAAGCGACAATAAGTGAATACGCTACTTCTAGAGAGGACCGAATAAGGTACCTATATATGCTATGCTGGTTGTCGCTGTGGTAACGTTGACTTTTATTATCACCGGTCAAATTAATACGCTTGCGCCAATCGTAACAATGCCTTTTCTCTTGACGTACGCCTGCTTGGATTATGCATATTTTGCTCTCGCGCAAACGTTCGATCTTCGGCATACGCGCGAACAAAGATTTCGCACACAGTCCCCGACATTCGATCGTAATTACGGCTCTGCAAGTAGAAACAGTTCAATAACTGACACAGATAACGATTTGGATAACTTGTTTCCTGAGAGAATAAGGCACAAAAACCTTGTGGTGAGAGATCATTGATATTTACACAGTCTCATTTGAAGAATACGAGAATTCGAAGAATTATAATTTCTAATACGTATTTGTAGAGAAACAATAGCATCTCGGATAATAACATTTACGTGGATTCGTCACCGAGCATCGAGGATAACGTTAGCATTACGAGTACGTCGGAACGAAAAGTTTACATACACAATAAATTGGGGAATTGGTACAGTCCTTTGTGCAACAGATGGCTTTCATTGTTGGGTGTAAGTATTTGTGACGAGACTAGAACTCTATAATTACCAGGAAATATAGTATCTTACATCTTTCACATCAAGAGAAATAATATATTTAAGTTTCCATATATTTATGTATATTTTTGTGTTGCAGTGTCTAATAAAATTGCTTATAATGTTTCTCGTACATTGGGGATACGCTCTTGCTAATATCGTTGTCGTGTTTCTCGTTTGGAGTTACGTTGGTCACGCCAACCCTGCTGTTAAACCTGGAGTTTCGGCAGAATTTCAATTTTTTAAATGGCTTCGGATTGCAACGCTTCGACTGATGGGGTAAAATTCATTTGAGTAGTACAAATTTTTTCCGATTAATAAACTTTAGAATCGTAAAAATCACTTTAAAAAGACTGATCACAAAATTCTCTCTTTTAAAGTAAGAATTAAATTCATTACATATATATTACATATAAGATTATAATTATATGTAAATATATACCTAAAAGATATAAAAATTAAATAGAATAAATAGAAACAAAGAGAAAATATGTACACGTACATATCAATTGTCACGATTAGATTTCTTTGAAAATACTTTACGATCTATACATTGTATTGCAGGAAAAAAGTTCATGATTACGAACAGATTGTGGTGACTCCAATACCTCCGGGTGTTGAAACGTGCTCGGCTCAACTAAATGAAGAAAATGAAGATTTTTCGGGAAGAAGAAGATATCATCAAACCGCCACAGTTACAGGTCAATATGTAAACGTCGACTAGGTGTGCATATATCTACTCGAAATTATAAATTTCGTGTTAGAAAGATCATGTATACTTTTCATAAAAAAATTCTTTAAATGCATTCTCTAGCGAGTGTAAATTACGCGAACATACTAATGTGTGCTTAGAATTTAACACGATGTTTTTAACAATATGTGATAAGAGAAGCAGCTTTTTGCAGTAATTTTTATCGGCAACTATTTTGATTTCAGTTTTTAATACGTCAATCGCGCAAATAGCTGATTCACAATAAAACTTATTTAATTCGCATTTGCAGAATATAACGGTAGTTCAAATACAAAATTGATTGAATGAAACGTACAAAGAACTGATGTAAACGTTAGTGCTAGATTTTTATAAAAACATTTTACTTGTGATTGCCATCCAGCTGAAATTACTTATCAACATTAATTATTTCTTTTTCTTTCAATAGTCATTCAAACAGTTAATATAAAAATCTAAATATTAATAAATTCTCTATAATAAATTGCAAATCTATAATCGGAGAGATATTTGAAAATGATTTTTCAGTGATAATTAGTCACAGTCATAAAATAATCATGTGATAATGGCAATCACACATTAGTTTATAAGAGAATACTCTGTAAATATATCTAATACATATATTTATATAATATTTATATAATAATTTTATATATATAAATATATACATATACACTTCGAACAAATGTGCACGAACAAATTTGTAATTGCAGAAAAGAATATACATGTATGTGTGAAACGTCTCTTTTTGGTTTATTTAATTATAAGATTTAATTTTCTTTATTTTTATATGTAATTGCATCTGTGCTGAAACAAAGACATCTCTCTTTTTCCATTAGTTTATTTATGCTAAAAGTGAAATGTCATCTTAATATACAATAATTAGTATACATGTTTTATTTGTTACTTGATAACATAGATCCCTCTAAATAATACCACTGAAAAATTAATTTTATAAAAAGTCCAGCATAACAGTAAGTAATAATATAAAAGATGTTATTTGATGTATACTTTCGCGATGTGTTGCCAAAATTTTTGTGCAGAGCTTCTAAGTTGGAACAATATGCACAATTTCATAATTTATCAAGATTAGAGCCGATGGAGCTAAACCGAATAATTTACTCTTCTCGGAAGATATATACAATTGCCAAATATTGAGAAAGGGGCGCTTGAAAAATATTTACTCTTAATATATTATTATGAAAAAAATTAACATTATGTTGTTTTATTACATTGCAGATTTTATATATATATATATGTAAAATCCTTTATACAACTACAAAAGAGAAAAAATAATATAGAACTTATAGAAATTAACATATATATTTTTCTCTTTTTTTCTTAAAAATATACCACAAGAAATATATATCTATCTTTGCCGTACCTTATCCTACTGATGAGACTATTAATTCAGCAACATCTGGATCTTGACAAAGTACAGATAATTGCATTGTGACTTGCGTCCCGCTCAGCGCCAATCTTGCTCGTGCCAGTACTTCCTTCCCACCACGGAAAACACCACTTAAAAGAAGATTGTGTGCAGCCGCACCACTTTGAACCTTATTACTGCGTTCCATCGCCTCCAAGCCCAAAAATCCTGTAAGACTTTGAATTGCTCCTTCCAAAGACGTTACAGTAGCTCCCAAAGCGAATGTCTCTTCTAGCTTAACAAATCCTTTTGCAACATATGTATCCCAAGCAGTATTGAAATCTATACCTCTATTACTAACACCACGCACTTGATCGGCCAGAGTCACTTCTAAATCTTCCAACTAGAAATTTACAATCGAGTTGGATTTGCATGTACATATCAAACAAAATATACAGATAATAAAATATTACAGTGTAAATATACCTATGACATATTGTATTGAAACTATTTTTATCAACAAATGTGTATTTCTTTCTTGCACAATATGCACTTTTATTTTATTATTAGATTTGTGCATTATATATAAAATATGAAGATGCACTGTTTTCATTATAATATTAAGACGAACTTTCGACGTTCTTACCATGTACTCATCACGATATCCTTGATCCGCATCTGGTATTCCCGTCGTTGGATCGCAATCTCTCGCCATAAATCGGAGAGTTGTAGGAATAGTGGCAACACTTGCATGTACATCTTCCGGATATTTTAATACTGTGTATGTAGTTCCCGGTTCGTTGTAAGGTAGTCGTGAACATGGGACCACACATACGACGGAATAACTAAAATAAATAGCTTGTTATATCATTTCTTGATAAACTATTCGTAATCATTACAATAACTATGTGTGGTCAATTTTTATAGTCTCATGTTATATACATATAATATACTTACCCCTCGGTAGGTTCAACAACTACAACCACATCTTCGAGAAGTTGATCGGAAAGAGTATTCACGCAATCGAATTGCAAAATGAGATACTCCGGAAATGTGTGCTTTATACATTTGACATTGTATTCTGTCTCGGATTCCGTCAGTTCGAATACAGACGAAGATTTGAGAAGCGTTGTATCACCAATAATTGCTGCCAATTGCGGAATTTGCACTAATTTCTCCATGAAACTTTCCTCTCTGGTCAAACGAGGCTGCTTGACAGTGGTATGCACTTCTACTTGAGCTGGTTCTTCTATCGTCTGAGCTGGAGGTATCTATAAATAATAATATACAATTTGATAATAATTCGTGTGTTTCATAATAAAATATAAATACTACTTTAAAAACTAATACTGTTTTAAACATCAAAACCTAACCGAAAAAAAGAAAAACTCTACCTGAGAAATGTCAAATGCTTCCTCCATTGATGTTTGCATGTAATTCCGTAAAGCTCTTTCTACACTCGGTACCGATAATAAAGGTGGTTGTACCAAGGGTAGTATAGTTGGATCGTTCTGTTGCTGCAATATCGTACAGTAATAAGCCGCACGATCGCGAACTTCATCGTCCGAGTCCAACTGGCAACGCGACAGCAATACCAACACGTTCGGAAGTAAAGGAGGACAAGCAGCAGCGAACCGCGCCAAAGCGGTAACAGCTGCGGCGCGCACGTTGGCGCTTTCGAGGATAACACGATTATAAATGAAACGAATGTATCTTGATGGTAGTTTGGATGTGGGACCTTCCTGACCGAGCAGATGCAAAATGCGCACAGCAAGGGAGATGTGCTCACAATCCTCGATAAATTCGCAGAGATGCGCAAGTCCCGCTTCTTTAGCTTCCGCGTTTCCTTCCATTACGGCTATAATAGTATCGGCAATCGCCGCCTTATATTCAAGTCCACCCTCATCTCTCAACATGGCAGAGAGGAAATTCATTAAAACTGCATGTTTGCGAGGAAACTTTTGACACAACGCCCTGAAAAACAAAACCAAGCTTTAAATAACGTATAAGAATATATTAGCAAGTTGTTGTATAAAAGCTTGTGAAATAAAATGTACCTAATGGCCTGTACCACTACTACTTTAAACTCATCCGAAATTTCGGACATGAAGGTAGCGATCTGCTTCATTAAACGATCTACGGAGCTTTCAACTCCAGTTTTTAACAGAGTAGTGATGGCTAAAGTGGCGATTGATCTATTCGAATCTGTAATCAAATTTTCCAAATCCAAATTGCAAACTGTAACTGCCGCTGGATGAGTCATCGCGACCTTGTTTAGAGTTCTAACAGCAGCAAATCGGAGCGCCGGTTTTGGTGAGCCACAGAAAAGTTGCAGAACACTAATTGCCGGCCCAATTTCCCTTGCGCCTGTTCGTCCAAGATTGACCAATGCATGCGCTGCCTCGTATACTACCATTTCGGATTTATGACGAAGACATGATTCGATAAATCCTATTAATTCTTCGTCATCGTCTACCTCGTCCAATAATTTGTATGCCATTCTAATTAACATGCATGCTGCGTAAGGACTCTTGGGACTTGTTTTCATAAGTTTAGCAACCAATTTGATCACTGCATGCTTGTCTGCTTTACGTGCTTGATATAAAACACCCAAAGCATGATACTGAACCATCACGTTATTAGAGTTTAAGGCTTCTTGGGCTTCATTTGCCCATCTCCTTGCAACATCACTGGATACTCTTGTTAAATGCAAAGACGAAACTAGAGCAGCACTGGACACAGCTGCTGATCGATCAACTATGGCTTGCTTCATGTATCGTTCAATGGCAGCTAGCATACTGCCATCAGTAATAGTACATAATGCTCGAATGGCAGCAGCTCTGTACAAATCCTCTTTTCCTGTCATATCTTTTGTTAAACTAGAGGTGACTATAATTACATCCTCAGCTAAAGAACTCAATTCTTTGATGCCCAGATAAACCAGTCGTCTCAATATGACATCACGTGACTGAAACAGCTTGGTCATAGCAAAGAATGCATCTGTGGCTTCTGTTGTACCAAACTGTTCACCTTGATTAAGCAGATATAAAATCTTAGTAAGAATATGAGCACATTTTCGTGGGTTTACTGGAGTATTGTTGAATGTGCGTGCTTCTTGAAGAACAGTAGTCTTCTCCAAGTTTTGAAAAGGATTGCCACCACCTGATGAGACAAGAAACACAGATGTAGATCAGTGTCCAAAGTACTAAATATCAAATTGAAGTAGTTAAAATATACTTTTCAAGGAAAAAAGATTATGAAATTAAACACATTTTCTCATATTTTGTTTTTCTTATAGACACGTGTAAACATGCTTATAACTGTCACATAAAAATGTCATGTATAACTTAACCTAGACTCTCTTTTTTGCCTATGGTCAACTAATATCTACACACGGAATAATATGATTAATTAATTACCATCTTCTTCTTCTTTCTTGTCTCGTTTAAACGCAATCATTTTCTTCGGTATAAAGTGCCGAAGAACAGAAAAATTTTCCGACACGTCACTTGACGTTCCACCTGTGTTCTTCTACCTCTTTGAAACAGGTCAGCCAACTTCAATTAACCTAGGACTATGTAGTTTTACTATTTCCGATTAGTTTGTTCGATCAATTATTCTATTGACCATTTATTTTGATCGATTAGATGAATTGATCAATAATAGAGTTGACGCTGATCTTTAATCAACCGATTGACCGGTCGTACGTAGTCAAAGACTGATGAAACTAGTCCCTAGAATTCACGACGTTCAGCGATTTTAGATCGAATAGTTCGAACGTATTGGTCAATTCGGTAAACCGACCAATGCGATTAGACGTTGTAGACTCGGCTTACGATCGTGATTGTTACGATTGCCAAGTGGAATCTACCTATAGTAAAATAATCTTTCTTTCTGCTCGAAGCCGGATCTCTGGAGACAATCGCGTTTCGTGATTAAAGCAGTCACCGCAGAAAATCCAATATGGTGTTTGTCTCTCAACGGCTTGTGTTGGATGTCCGTGTATTTTGAGATAAAATTCTTATACGGCGACCGCGTGGCTAACGGTAATTATGAAAATTCGATTGAAAGCGTCGTGCCGCACGTAAACATTCTCATGACATTGCGTCCCGTGCATGATTAACACTCTCAGAGAAATCGGAGCCTCGAGGACAGAGTGACCGAAGTCCCTGTCTTTTTTTGGTGTGCGGAGAATTTAAAAAAAATAAAAACAAAAATACTGAAAATTAAAAAATGGAAACTGACAAGGTGGAGAATAGCACGGAAGTGAATGATTCGAAGACGGCGGCGGTCAAAATCAAAGAGAAGAAACAAAGCTTGATAACGGACGTTGCAACTTTAGATATAAAGTCACGTCTTAGTTTGGAGACAACAGAGCTTTCCAGCGAGCCTCACGTTAATGGAATAGCTCAAGTGAATGGTATCTGCGACTCTCCTCAAAGAATTGCCGATGCCACTGTTTCTCCACAATCTGAAACAATGGAAACTAGTCATTTAAACCAACATGGTATATAGCACAAGCTTACTTAATTATATGTGTTAAAGACACTAAATATATATAAAAAATTATATCTAATTTATATGCACACGCATATAATAATATAGAATGTCTTATTGTATAAATATATCAAAAAATTGTTTTTTTATGTTACTAAAAAAGATCATATATATGTGTATACATATGCATATATATAATACTTATTAATATTGCTTGAAAAAAGTGTATTGTTTATTATGTCTTCTATACTAATATTGAATAAGTTATATATTGAACATGTATATATTGTTTCTTACACAAAACTATTTTTTGAATATTAACAACTTGAATATTAACTTCTTCCATGTTAAAAAAAAACAAAAAAGTGTACTAGCTTAAGAAAACAGTTTTTTGTTTAACATCTGAAGTTCTCTCTATATCAGTTAGAGACTAAGCTAAATTTATGTTATTTATATTGCTTATTATTAAGCTGTATAATTATAATTGTTATCATTTTTTACACAATGCTTAGAAATATATAAAAACTTTATTTTTTGTTATAGAACAAGCAGAAACATTATCTATGGAAAGTAAAGACAACGATATCCAATATGTTAGCTATACAAGTGAACTACAAATGCCTGATATTATGAAATTAATACAGAAGGACCTAAGTGAACCCTATTCTATTTACACATATAGATATTTTATTCATAACTGGCCGAAGTTGTGCTTCCTGGTATGTGCTCTGATTTATGATCTTATGTTCAAACAATGTTGGTATATGTAACATTAGAAGAATGATGCTACTGCAATAGTAATAAAAGCTTTGTGACTAATTAATTTTTTGATTGTCTATGTAACTTGCATTAGAACATTCAAAATTATATTAATGTGGGTTTAGATGTAAACGGATTTTACAGAAAAAATTCATTTTTTGTTCATCAAGGCAATGCATGGTGATGAGTGCGTTGGTGCCATTGTCTGCAAACTGGACATCCACAGAAAGGTGATAAAACGTGGCTATATTGCAATGCTAGCTGTCGATATAAAGTATCGAAAACGGAAAATTGGGTCGAATCTTGTGAGACGTGCTATCCAAGCAATGGCAGAAGACGATGCAGACGAGGTGGTCCTCGAAACTGAAATCACCAATAGACCGGCTCTACGCTTATATGAGAATCTTGGATTTGTGCGTGATAAGCGATTATTTCGATATTATTTAAACGGTGTGGATGCATTGCGACTGAAATTATGGCTCAGGTGAAATTTATCTGCGCGTGCTTATGTCGATAGGTATTTAAATAATTATAATTTTGAAGAGAGATATAACATCTACGCTCTACTATATCAAGAAAAATGAGTGACATTAATGTCAAAGCAATTATATATTTCCGCGCACACAAATGTCTTCAATTGCGACACTATGCAATTTATTCTCTAATTTCTACTCTCAAGTGTTCTACAAACAAAACTTGAATAACGATTATATTTAAAATGCATCACAGTGAATAACTTATTAAGCAAAATTTTCTACTTTACTTATTTCTGAAATAATATAGCAAAAAATTTACTTTTTCTCAATGTGAAGATCTCTAACAGCCGATACTGACTGACAAAAATCAAGTGTATATGTACAAATCATGTATTTTGTTAATAGTGCCTAACTGTTGCCTCTCACTGTTAGTTACTTTGTTATGAATTTGCTGCAATTCCTTTGATATTAATGTCAATGATGGAGAGATAGAGATTTCAATTGCAGCTTGAATATAAAAAAAAAAAAAAAAATTAAAGAGTGATAGTGCAAGAGACAAAAATTGAGACTGTGAAAAGTGTACTAAAAACTATTCAATTCTGCTGCGTCTCACATTGATAAAGTGTACATATGTCTATGATTGATATACAATTCATAAATTTTATGTGATTATAGATAACAGTTACTTGCAAATTTATTTACATGAAAGTTGTATATAAAAATACATACAATCTGTGTATTTTGTGAACACAGAACTTTAAGAATGGATTCAGCTGTGAAAAACATTTAAAAAGTTCTGAAATGTGAGTCACTTGACATAATTTGTAACTAAAAAATTATTGTTTAATTGTAATTAAAAAGTCCTTTACAACAAATTTAACATCTTTTAGTCAAAATTTAATTTTTTATTTCGTAAATAAAAAATTGATAGTAGTATATTTATAGTAGTGACTGCACTACTAACTAAAAAAGAAATTAATCATAATTCACGTTGGATACTACAGCATTTTACCCTACCTGCGCTATCCAAACTATCAGCTTGATTATGTGACATGTTTTGAATGTTTCCAATTATGAATTTTTTACTGTTTTTTAATGTTGAATCCTGTTTATTTATTTTTAGTGTTTCACCAAGAAACGATGATAAAATTGTGTTACTAATATAGAGTGAAAAAAATTGCTATCACACAATACAGACAGTTGTCGCATAATGTTGTAATAATCAAGTGTGCGACTTTGTCAGTGTGAACAGCAGTTTAATAGAAATAAAAACTGAGTCCGACAAAAAATGGAAACGGCGAAACTTTAGCAAAATATTTCCGTTTAAAGTTGTAAAAAAATGATATATATATACGGAAATATATCAATATTTATATATATAATATATTAAAAACCAATTAAAAAAAAAAAGAAAAAGAAATTATCGTTTACGAAATTGAAATATTTCGCAAAAAGTACGCCTCACGCGCAACGGTTTTGCGAGAGGAAGGAGAGGTATTCATTACTCTGTCTACCTATTATATCTATCTTTGTATAAAATACAGTGCAACTTCGCATTTCTTGACATGTCAAAACCGTAGCACCTCGCATATCTTGATCTTCTCTTTCATCTCTACTTTTGATAACACATAGTTTTGCGTTTACGCATGCAGTCAAAGAAGTACATGGTCTCATACATCACATGTGCGATCAGACAGCAAGAAGTACTCGGTTGTGAGGTAGAAAATATGCGAGAAGAAATTAAGAAATGCGGGATAAAGAAGTGCGAAGTTATGTTGTAAATCCGAAACACACACAGATCATAATGTGTAATTATTACAAAATGTAAAAATGTTAATAAAAAATACATAAATGTTTTTACACGTGTCTTGTTTCTGTTATATTCAGAGTATATGTGTATTCATTTTGTTATTAAGACATTCGTAAATAAGTTTTTTCTATTTTGGGAGATTTTATTAAACAAATATATATTTATATATCTGCATATGCGGTCATATACAGACTGAAATATTTAGAAGAGATTTAGGGCAAGTAAGCAAATCCAATTTTTGGTGCTCTTTTGATCACATGGTACATAATTTTGTGGAATTCTTCTGATTGGTTGCTTCCCTGTATTCACTTCCATTTTGTTTTTATAAAACGATGAAGAGTTATGATGGGGAAGCAACCAATCACGATCGTTCTGTATATGATGAGAAATATGAATTAGTTTTCACCGTCACAAGATGTCGCTATATGTTTTACTTGATACCGCTCTATGTATTTTATTTAATGTCGAGACGCGTGCCGCGAATACGGAACGGAACTTGGAATCGGAAGGACTTTTGTGCCGTGACTATTAGAAGCTTGTAGTTTCCTACTTCTCGAGAATCGCACTCGGCAGCAAAGTACATCAAGGTATGTAAAATCTGATAATCCAAATGTATCATCTATGAGAAAAAGCAATCCGTTGATGGAATATCTGAAACAACGTTCCATATTTCTTTGGCTTTTATTAAAACGCCGTAGTTTCCATGTTGCGAGTCTTATATCTCTAAGATCGATTTAATTGTATGACGCTCACGAGCGTCTTGTTGCTTGACATCGGATAGTAGTGCAAGATGTAGGTAAATTTTACATATTTTGTATATACGTTTGTTATTTTATTATTTGTTCTTGTAATAATTTCGTTTCTTTTAAAAGTCGCCTCGAATTATTTCGGATAGTAGTGTATCTTGTACATTCGGTCGGTTGCGTGGTGTAAAATAGCGGCCATTACACAAGATGTACAAAATCGTTATTTTTGGCGCTATATGGTGCATTAGATATAATTTTTTAATTACCTTCTCTCATTTCAATAGCGCAAATAAATCTTATCTTTGATAGAAATTTTATAGGAAATATTTAAAAATGTGTATCTATATATATAAATATGTCAATAGAAATTTTGCTTTTATATGTGTGATAAGATTATGTAGATTCTGTATATATACCTACGTGTTATAAAGATGTGTAAAATTTGTCCTATTTTTTTATCGTGTACCAATTTGATTTTATAATTTATAGTTTTTTATTTTTATTTTTTTATTGTATGGTTCTCAATGTTTTATATTAATAAATTTTGATTTCAGTCTTTTATTTAAGTAATTAAACAAGACATAATGGCGGATAATGATGATCTCTTGGATTACGAAGATGAAGAGCAGACTGAACAAGTAGTTGATGGAAGTGGAGATGTTCCTGCAAAAAAAGAAGTCAAAGGCACATATGTCTCTATTCACAGTAGTGGATTCAGGGATTTCCTCCTTAAACCAGAAATTTTACGTGCTATTGTTGATTGTGGATTTGAACATCCATCTGAAGGTAAATGGTTTGTTATAAGTTTTTATTTCATTTACTTATTGTTAAATATGATGAATAACATATCCGTTAACGCTAGATAGGGACAACTGATGTTCTGTGATGTAATTAAATTTTTTTCTGATACAATATTATTTTAATATTAGATGCATCTTTTTCTATATAAAATATATTAATAACATTTGTTATTTTTTATAGTACAACATGAATGTATTCCTCAAGCTGTACTTGGAATGGATATACTGTGTCAAGCAAAATCTGGCATGGGAAAAACTGCTGTATTTGTATTAGCTACACTTCAGCAGTTGGAATTAACAGAAAATCAAGTCTATGTCCTAGTAATGTGTCATACCCGAGAACTAGCCTTCCAAATCAGTAAAGAATACGAGAGATTTAGTAAATACATGCCACATGTAAAAGTAAGTTTTACAAGATGTATAAACAAAAGTAAGTAAGTGAATATCTACATTTTTTTAAATAATAAAACTTATAGGTTGGTGTATTCTTTGGTGGTTTACCTATCCAAAAAGATGAAGAAGTATTGAAAACTGTATGCCCCCATATTGTCGTTGGCACTCCTGGTCGCATCCTCGCTCTTGTACGCAATAAGAAGTTAAATCTGAAGCATCTCAAGCATTTTATACTTGATGAATGTGACAAGATGCTTGAGTTACTAGGTATGTACCAACAGTACAATTAGTGGCTTTAATAATCCTTTTAAAATGTAACTTTTTGTAACACTTTTGCATGATGCCTAAAAGAGATCTTAGTTCACTGCGCTGACTATGTTTATCACCACTCATCTTACTGAGATTTTTCATAGTTCATTCCGTAATATTTCTCATTTGTGATATTAACTGTTTATCATTGTATTGTTGCAGATATGCGCCGGGACGTACAGGAAATATTTAGAAGCACACCACACAGCAAGCAAGTCATGATGTTCAGCGCCACGTTATCTAAGGAGATACGTCCTGTCTGCAAAAAGTTCATGCAAGATGTAATTACACAATCTTCCTCTTCACTTCTACGATCTACGATTGCTCCTACTTCGTTGGCCTTGTATTCATACCCAGGACAAAGCTCAGCCTACACTATAAATATCATTGTCGGCGCATCCGCGGGTTAGGCGACTTATACGGCACTTCGAAGAGAAAAACAAAGTTTTAAAGTTAAAAAAAAAAAAAAAAATTTTGATATCTCTTTCGTAAATGATGCAGTAATATGGCCGAAACTCGTATCCAACATTATGTTTCGCTGTTCTCTCCGAACTCCGTTTCGAATGCGTCATCGTCTACGTATACATATGGAGAGGCAAAATATTTGTTTAGAATTGAATTTGTTTAGAATATTGTCAATCGTTCACGATGGCTTTCGAGAAAGATCCGCTATAGTTCCGATAAGCTTCTTTAATTAGTTAATTGCTACGCATTTAAGAGATTACACAGTATATATAAAGTTAGATATGTCAGGAAGTATGGTGAGGGAAAAGGGAAAGATTTCTGCATTTTTATGTTGATAATCATTACAACTACTAGTTGAGTAGAATTGGGATCAGATTTATGTTACTTTTGAAATTGTGGGTGGGGGGCCAAGAAGACTTCAAGACAACCTCAAGACAGAAGAGCACAAGAAAGAAGATGCAAGAGGATACCTAGGGAGATTAATTAGAAGTAGTTAGGAAAAACAAAAGAGCGTAGCATAACTAATATATCCGGTCTAGTCACAAATTAAAGCATTAAGATTTCATTATCTCGTGCAAAGATTTCTATTAGAATCTACGTACGACTTTTTGATAGAAGTGATATCAACGAAGACGGAAGTGCCGTATTTAAGAGCCGAGCTTATTCCTGCAATAGAAGCTTGTAAAGCCACGTGAATGTTAAACGCAAATCCTCGTGTATCGTGATTGTATTCTTTATTTCGCACGAGTGACAAAACGGTCGCGATTTAACGGAGTTACTAAAAGTGTTAAAATTTGTGAGAGGCGAGTATATACCAACCAATGATATGAGTCAATTCTGGGCATCTTCTTAATGTGCCAGAAATTTGGGAGAAGAGATTTGGCATCAAGTGGCCAGCAGATGTGACCGAACGTTCTCTCATGGGTGCGCCTTCTTAAGTTCAGTTGGGGTGAACAGCAGTGTTTTCATTGTTGGCACTACCCAGAGGTGGAAGTCGCTGGACCGTATGTAATCTGTATGACTAAACCGATCGACGATCACGATATACTCCGCAACTAATAAATACAAAAGTCTTTTATCAGACTTTCGGTATTTACGGATGTATATGGTAACTTAAAGAATCTAATAATGTTCTCTCTTCCCGATGAAGAAAAATATATTCGGGAGTATATTCAAAACTGACATTTTGGCCTTGTTTGTGTCGTTTCAAAACCACTTATCTATCGTAAAAATACTGACACTTCTTTTAAAACTATATGTGCGTGAGGAACGATGTGATAGTCATATCGGAGAATAATATATTTTTAATACGTTTGTTTTTGCTAATTTGTAATCGATGAAATCATCCCTTTGCTGTACATTCGGTCGTTTGTACAAGTTTTTGATGGCGAAATGAGCTTCAGAAAATCACGAACTCTTTCAAGTCTGAGAGTTATGTAGGCACTATAACTGATTTAGTGGATTTGTTTGTCTTACAAAATAACATTCTCTGTGCAGCCCATGGAAGTCTATGTCGATGATGAGGCGAAGCTCACTTTGAATGGTCTACAACAACATTATGTTAAATTGAAGGAGAACGAAAAGAACAAGAAGTTATTTGAATTACTCGATGTCCTTGAATTTAATCAGGTTTGTTTGCAGATAAGAACACAATTTACATATATTTCCTCTGTTTTGAAGAATCTTTATATGATGATACAAGAAATGTCTGTCTCACTGTGATGACTTTTTTTTTTTTTTTTTTTTTTTTTAACAGTGCTACTTATATATAATGCATTCGTAAATCATGAGAGTTTTTTTTTATATGCGACATACATTGTGTGTGTGTGATGCGAGTATCTTTTAATCATTTTCCGTAGGTTGTCATATTTGTAAAGTCTGTACAAAGATGTATGGCTTTAGCCCAACTTCTAACAGAACAGAATTTCCCTGCGATTGGAATTCATCGAGGCATGACGCAAGAAGAACGGCTATCCAGATATCAACAGTTCAAAGATTTCCAGAAGGTAAATTACATTGTTCTCCTTTTCTTAAAATGTACAGTAGAATGCATTATTAGAAATGTGTTTTTATTGTTAATATGAAACAGATTTATAAAACATAAGGCATAATTTTTATCTCTTTCAGCGTATTTTGGTAGCGACTAACTTATTCGGGCGAGGTATGGACATAGAACGTGTAAACATTGTATTCAATTATGATATGCCAGAAGATTCTGACACATATCTTCATAGAGTAGCGCGCGCTGGTCGTTTTGGCACGAAGGTAACAGTATTGTTGCAGTTTCTGTGTGAGAAACTGGCTTAACATGTATTAATTCGAAAATGTTTCTTCAGGGACTTGCCATTACAATGGTAAGCGATGAAAGCGATGCCAAAATATTGAATGATGTTCAAGAAAGATTTGACGTAAATATTACAGAATTACCTGACGAAATCGATCTCGCTTCATACAGTAAGTAAATTTCCAAATAACTTGCACTTGTATCATATTGTTTGATGTTTAGTGTATTAATCAACATTTGTTTATTTTCCTTAGTTGAAGGACGATGAATAAACATTCGTACTGTTTTAACAAGATTTTTTGAAACACACTATTTAAGTGAGTATGATTAAAATGATTACTACACACGAAATAATATTCAGTATAATTTAGTATGCAGAGTGACATTTATTTGTAAATTTTTTTGTTTGCAGTAGCTTTTTATTCGCAACAAAAAAAAAAAAAAAAAAAAAAAAACTACTTGATAAACCTATTTACTGCAATAAACTGTTTTGTATTAATGTGCTAATTTAATTAGTGATCAATAAGACCAGTCTATATGACACCCATTATACAGCTGTACTATTACATGTATAATAGTACAATTTGTATTACTTATATAATACAAAAGAAGACAACATAATAAACTTATTAATAAAACTGTACATTTTAGAGATATATCCTACTTCATGATTATTTTTTATCATATGATCACAGAAAATCAGATTGTGTGTATATATACTGAAGATACTAAAGCGTACACTGCACATGATGTGTAAAAAAAACTTAAATAAAACATTCTTTTATAAGCAAAAATGTATGTGTGAGAAATTATTATCTTCTCTCAGAAACAAAACTTGTGTAGTAGTTCATTCTTTTGAAATAATTTCAAGACACTCGTTAAAACTTTGTTGTCAACTCGTTGATGTCCTTGTCTACTGACGTCAGAAGCGAAAAAATTTCTTGCAAATTATGGTTTTTTAGTTCTAAAAAATTATTTTTCACAATCTTGAAACCTATAAATTATGCCGAAGACTGACAACTCTTTTATACGATATGTCAGAAATATAAACTAATTTTTGAAATAGCAGATATTTTTTTCTTGTCAATATAATTTTACTTTTGATGTCATCCCGCCAAGAAAAGCGAGAATAGAGCCATAAATTGTTATAGATCTTTTTTTTTATCGTACACTTGCAGAATTAAAGCACTAAGTATCTTGTAACTTTACATTTGTTTTCATTTTTTTAACAAAAAAATTTGTAAGAAATTGAATAAAAAATCTTTGATAGATGTATCAATACTACTAAGGTTATTCACATAATGACTTATAAATATTATGTGACAGGAATATTTATAAATTATATAAATTTCATTTTGGTCTTGGTTTATTTTGTATTTTATTCCCTGTACCACCGCCTTGTGTATTACCGCCACGACCCAAAGGTGCTGGACCTCTTCCTCCTCTTCCAAAGGTTCCTAAATAATTACACCATAAGCTCAATTAGCTAATTGCCAAATTGCCAAAAATTTCCGGATAGAATAATTTAAAAAGAATAATCAATCTTAGATGAAAAAGATCAGTTTAAAATTGCCAAGAAATATAGTTTTTTTTAAAATAAAAAGTTTTATAAAACTATGTTATTACCTCTTCCACCACCACGTCCTCTTTGAGCTTGGCCACGACCTTTTACTTCACCACGACCTCTTGTTTTTGTTTGTATATCCTCTTTTACCATGTCTATCACTTCATCTGGAATTCTTAGATATTTTATTGTGCTGCCTCTTATATAGCATTCAGGCATCCTCCAGAACTTATCACCATCCTAATATAAATTGCCAACAGTGAGCAAACACCTATAGATTATTAATAAAGAAAAAAATTCCTCTTACAGCTATCATACAGTAAATGATCTTACCCTTGATGTGCATATAACCTCTCTGAGGTTTATGTTCATCCAATTATCGCAACTAACTAAATGACCATTGTATGTTTCCCCATTCTTTAGTTCCACCAGCTGCAACAAAAATTAAAAATAAATACACACTAACACGTAAGGATCTCATGAATGCTATTTTGTGCCGATAAATTAAAACAAAATATAAATATTGAAAACTCACCATAGGATGATTTTGCGCAGTCTTCAATAAGGTTAAAGGCAACTGAAAAAATTAAATTATACGTTTCTTATATATTATTAATTTAAATATATTGGTTAGAATAAAACTTACCATTGTTTTATTTGATTAATGTACAACAATAAATAGAAAATTATAAACACTTCAATGAAGGTTATGACTCCAACCGGCAAGTAGAGCTAGGTAGAAAGCGCTATGTTGAAAAAGGCTGCAGCATATGGCGAAACTCGCTTGGTAACATATCACTGTATATTTATATAGTACGTAAAATGTAAAGTAGATGGTGCATTTTCCAATACATTTTATTTTGACTTGATGATCTGTCATTTTATATTGAACATAGACGTGTTTTGTTGATATATTTTTCGGTATTTTCTACGTCAATCAATTTATATTTTTCTTTACTTTACCTTGTAATGTTTTTGAATGATTATGTCATAATTATTTTCCAGCACATATATAAATGTGATTAAGAAGAGAATCAAATTTTTTTGAATATAAAGTAGTAAAAACTACTGAATTACAATACTACTGTATTAAGACATTATTATAATCTTCAACATGGCACAACAAAGTGCTACTGTGCAAACAACTACTGCAGGCACAGACATAGCACCTGTGCTTGGAACTTTACAGTCTGTAGGACCAAACACTCAAGCTCCAGCAGTTTTATCTAACATTCAAAGCAACAGCACCACGACAACAACAATCCAGACACAATCCCAGCAAACTCAGTACATCTCACAACCAGCTCCAAAACAAGTACAACAGTCATCCACTCCAAATTTTAGTGATTTTCCACAAGTATGTGATCTACTTACACATTATTAAGAAAAAAATTTAACTTTTATTGTTATATTTGTTTTTATTAGAATAATTTACTAGCAATGAAGTGATAAAAGATATATATGTGCAATATATATTTATTATTTCAGTTTTTGACAAAAACAAGGTTGCAAGATTTAGTAAGGGAAGTAGATCCTACTGAACAATTAGATGAAGAAGTAGAAGAATTACTTTTGCAATTGGCAGATGACTTTGTAGAAACAACAGTGAATGCAGCTTGTCAATTAGCAAAACATCGCCGTGCAAATACAGTAGAAGTTAAAGATGTACAATTACACTTGGGTAAGTTATACACAAAATTATAAAAAAAAAATAACTTTTTTAACTTATAAAAACCTTTAGAGAAAATCATGTTCAAGTTTCCATCTTTCTAAAAGAAAAACCAATGATTCTACTTGTAAATTATTTTCAACAACTACTTTTTTAACACTGAAAGCATAAAAACTTTTTAAATTTAACTATAAATTTTTATGTCATACACTATATATGATAATTGCAGATAAATATTCTGACTATAAATTCTATTTAAAATGTTTTAATGTGCAGAAAGGAATTGGAATATGTGGATTCCTGGTTTTGGCACAGATGAAGTACGCCCATACAAACGAGCTACCGTTACTGAAGCACATAAGCAAAGACTAGCACTTATACGAAAATCCATCAAAAAGTATTAATCTCTTTGGTGCATTATGAGATTAGTTAATCTCTCTCTTGCAATCTCTATTATATTTTATACATTTTGTAACAATCTTACTAATATATTATCTTATAGTGTTGAATAATATACTTTCCTTATAATAAAAAGTATTACTTAAAAATATATATTTTACTTTATTACGAAACTAACACTCAATAGCATTCTTGGTTTTTTATAATATTTGACTCACACAAAAGTAAGAAAAAAGTGATATGACAGCATGAGAAGAGTTTGATTTACCGAAATCAATGTCGTTTATGCAAGAGAAATTAAAGGAGACTGCTATAGTAGTACAACTTTTGGCTTAAGAACAATTGTAGGAACAATCGCGCTATGTCTGGAGCTGTTACACGCGATATGATAATAAATGCCATTTTGACCAAGGTATTTAACAGTGTTCAAAATGGTAACATATGTAATAAAATAAAACATATTTTAATATGGTAACATATATAATAAAATAAAACAATTTATATCTTCTTTCTTGTAAAATGTGCGAACGTTTTTTATATCGTATATATTTTTGATATTGTAAATGTATTGAAACATGCGACATATACAACACTTCTAACAATCGAGTACAATCTATATGTAATCTTAAATTTTAATCAAGAAATTACATACATAGTGAAGTTTATTTAAAAAAATCTTTTCATCGCAAGCAACTGATAAGACAAAAACCCGCTAGATTGTTCAGAAGTCTAGGGTATTCTTGATCCGAACATCTTCGACATGGTAAATCAGGGATTCCCGGCAAATCATCATACTATCGCTGGAGCGTTGGGTATTTACCGCTCATTCAACAGTCGCGAGTCGCGAACGATGCCTTGTGATATATAGGTGTACATACATGTGTATATAAATAGAAGACGCAGCTGGCCTCTCACTTGTTGCTTCGCTTGATAACGTTTTGCAAGTTGCTGTTACTGGAGAATTATTTGGAGAACCAAAGAAAGGTATTTGGTCATTTTACAAATTACTTCTTTAGCGAATTTTTTGATATTTATATATATATCGAACATTTTATTATAAATTTATTATATTTTATTATATTTTATTTTTATTATAACTTATTACATTTTATTTTGTTTTTATATTTTATTTTCTTTTTTCCTTAATTTATTTCTCTATATATAAGCAATTCGTTATAATGATATATCGTTGTGATGAAGTAACTTATTTTTATATATTTTTACATTTTTCGTCGCTCACTACATATTGCGAAAAAAAAAAGAAAAAAGCGAGTCTGAATTGTCAGAATTTATTCTGTTATGTCTATTCATATATTTTATAAATACTTGCACATATGTACTAACTTAGGTCATGTAATTTATACATTTGTGCTATTTATTTTTAATAACTATTTCTATGGATAACGCTGAAAGTATATAAAATTAAATATACTTAGTAATCTTGTATGTTAATACAACACACCGCGAAAGCATCAAATATCAGATAGTAATCTTATCTATTTTGTTGATACAACGATAGAGAAAATCGTACGATTTACAACTTTATACTGAAAATGTACATATAACTGTAGCAATTTCTTATATTTTATAATTTTTATATTGTTAATTGTTTTACAAGAAATTAAAAACAAAAATTTATCAACAAAATTCTGCACAGTGAAAAAGAAAGTTGTAAAATATAAAAAGCAATTCTATAAAACTGAATCGAATTAGCATACATTTCAGTTTTTTTGCGAATACAAATAACTTTGCAGTTAAAAATAGTAATTAACTACATATTATACATATTTAAAAAAATGTCTTGAGTATTTTAAAAGATTTGAAAAACATTGAACAAAGATATACTATGCACCTAGATGTATATAAACAGCAACAAATAAAACTATGTTACAATTTGTTACATGTTTTTATACTTGCAAATATTTTTGCAACTAAAACAGTGAAATATTTAAATATATTATAAATATATAAGAAAAAAATATTATTTATAAATAAATATTATTTTACTACAACAATAGACATTTACAATATTATTTTTTACAGACACTTTTTACACACAAAAATAAAATAAATTTTTTGCACAACGACAAAAAGAATAAATAAAAAATGGCTGCAAATAATGTTCTGGTAAGTTTTTATGTTAACATATGTATATATATTATTTGGTTTAAAATGTAACACAATTACTTTTATTTTTAAATTTTTAAGTTGCTTTGCTTTAATTATTTGTTAGCTATATAATTCACTTGTGATGCTACATATGAATATAATATAAAAATTATTTTCTTGATATTTTTTTAAAATATAGTTTTAATAAATTAACAAGAAGAAATGTAAAGATCCTTATAATGCAAGTTATCTATATTATTAATATGTATGTGTGTTTTTTCAGGAAAAAAAGAAAAACCTTGCCATAGAACAGCAACAATGTTTTTATGAACTTCTTCCTGACTGCGTAAGATATAAACCAAACGAACATAAATATTTGAAACAGAATATTGGATATGCAATATATGGACCACCAGTGACCAGTGAGGAAAAGAAACAGATAATGATACATCAAAAAGAAAAGAGCAATTGCTATTACAGGCCGCAAAATATAGATAACATAGATACAGACATTGTCGATATAGTTGGTTACGATGAAAAAGCTACAGAAACTATAAACAAAATATATGATCGAATATGTGAATGTGCTTATATAAGAACTAATCCTCAACCAATTTATGTTGGCGTAATTTATAATGTAATTTTCTTTCCTGATGAAAACTTGGAATCCAAAAAAGAAGAAGAATCAAATAAGAAAAAAGAAAAAGCAGATAAGAAAGAAAAAACGGAAAAAAATGTACAACGGCCTGCGATAGACCCAAAGGCAATTTTTACAATCAGATTAAATAGTAAGAGAAAATTTTATATGGAAAAGCTGCTAACCATATAAGTTATACAAAGTATACCACGATTCAATTTCAGATTATGAAACACGGTACATTGATACCAACAGCAGAGTGTATGACACTTGGACCAGCTATGTAACAACTAATACTCTACCAGAATGCACTATGGTTCTTCCAAAAAATGGTGTTTATCAACCAGATCTAAATTATCCAATTGAAGAAGATTATTCAACAGTTTGGGTCGAAATTATGGATTCATTTGCATGTTCCACAGCAGCAAAAGTACGCAGAGGAATAGATTATTGTGCCTCTGCCGCTGGAATAGCTGGACTTGGTGTAGGCGTAGCATCAATGTTCACACCTCTTGCACCAGTTGTTGTTCTATCAGGTAAATTATCTTAATGTGTATATATATATAATAATTTATACATAATTTATGATTGATTAATTATATCTTATCTCTCAGGCGCGCGTATCAGTTTATAAAATTTATATTATAAACGCTATTTTCATGTATCACATTTTGTTTTAAACATGTTTTGTTATATATAGGTCTTTTTGCTAGTGGTGCATCTGGTGCTTGGACAATGGGTCGATGTTCTGAACAACTGATAGATCGCAGTAACCATATGGAATCTATTTCTCCTTTTGATAGAGAAGCATTTCCACATTGGTTTGGCTTAGCCGGCTCAGTAGCCGGTTTGGGAACACTTGGAGGAGGAATACTTCTTTCTAGAGCTGCAGTAAGTGGTGGGACAATAAACAATTTTACAAAAGTTGCTTATAATACTGTGCTCGGTGGCAACCTGGTTTTGAACGGCGTTGGCGTTGTATATATGAGTTACTCTATGTATGAAAAATATATGAAGGAAGGGACTGTCACTGTCAGGGACGCGTTATACTTGGCAACACATGTTATGTTTTTCGCTACTTCTGTAATAAATGTTAAATTTGCTGGTGACATTATTCAAGACAGCCGAGGTAAAGTCCTCAAAGACTACAGAAGCACTCTGCGCAACAAACGTCTTCGTTACAAGTTCAATCGCGTTATACGAAGAATACATGCACAAAATAATACATGTCAGATAGATCAGAATGCAGAAGTAATACGTTACATAAGACATCGTGAACAATTAGTATCTTTTAATCAATCTTCTGGCGGTCCTTCGACATCAGGTGGTACTAGTTCAGATCAAACTGGACGTTCAGATCAAACTGGACGTCCTTCTACATCAGATAGTAGTAGTTCAGATCAAACTGGACGTTCAATGTGGACGTTCGACAGAGATAAGATAATAGTTGGTAGCATCAAGCTATTAACTCCTCTTGAATTTGTTCGAAGTGATATTAACGTTACATCTACCGACGAGTTTGAAAGTAATTTATCCAACACTCAAGATTATGACAATGATTATAACGTTAATCACTTGGTAAGAGAATTGGCCAATTTATTAAAACAGTTTTATACGCAACATTGTAGTAATTCTAGTAGCGAGGCGGAAGCATCAGATTTCATATCATTGCTTAGACACATGAGATTTTTGAATATTGATGAAGACCATCTAAAGAAAATATTTGCAATCGTCAAAGAACTAGTATTGCGTTTCGAAAACACGAAAGAACTTTTTATCAAGGCTTTTACTTTTGTTTGGAATTATTGCAAAGCAAATTTGTGGCAATGGGGCATACGCTCGATCTATCGCGTACAAAGCGATTCAGGTTCTAGAATTTTGCAGAAGATTATCACAGTGATTGCTGAAGCAATCAATACAATGCTTGCAACTTTATATGAAGCATTCACACTGTTTTTGGAAGAACAATAAGACAATTGAAAAATATTTTAGGTAAGATTAATATACTCTAAACGTTTTGTACTTTGTTATAAAAACAATATAATTTATATATATACATATACATATATAAAATATATATAATAAAATATATAAATCATGTAACAATATAGGTATAGAAACCGATAAAAAATTATATTTAGTATAATTATATTTAGTATAATTTTGTAATGTAAAAACTTCATAAAACGACAAATAAACATTAAAGAGAAAAATAAAAATCGACTATGTATTTAATTTCACCATTCCTTTGAAAAATTATTAGATCAGTAGATCCTTTGGTATTA
The DNA here is from genome assembly GCA_014825685.1 of Pseudomyrmex cubaensis. Taxonomy (NCBI): domain Eukaryota; kingdom Metazoa; phylum Arthropoda; class Insecta; order Hymenoptera; family Formicidae; genus Pseudomyrmex; species Pseudomyrmex cubaensis. The sequence continues at coordinate 408 of QVOA01004642.1, read as the reverse complement.
TATATTAATAACAATAAAATAACTGAAAAAACATACATGTGTATATACAAAATATACATGAAATAAAATCTTCATAAACTTCAAAATTGATTTCAATCAATTTGATGTATGTTGGTTTATCACATCTCTATTTGCAAAACGTCATATACACATACGAGTCACAAAAACGATCCATTGTGGCTTTCATGTGGCCACAATGTTCACTTTAATACGCGTATTTGTGATAATTGACGATAGATAATATGAATATAATATTTTTGTGTGTACGGTAATAATTTGTCACATTTTCCGAACTGCATAGACAAAATAAGATGAAAGACGCTCGCAAATAAACAAATAAACAGTATAATCAAAAGGTCAAACAAGCAAATAAAGAGGTTGTTAAGTATATATTCTGAGTAAAAATTA